>JANHZU010003741.1:3628-20554 GCA_032468055.1 Acrochordus granulatus
GTTAAGCAAACCAATTGTTTGCTGTGGCCCGGCTTGCCAAAAATTGAAAGAAAATGTAATTTACAGCAAAAATATCATAAAACATGATCATGCGACTGTGCGATATGGCAAATGGCTATAAATGTGGGCCAGTTGCCAAGCACCTAAAATACAGTCATATGACTGCAGGGGTGGGGGGGCAGCCATCAGAACCTTTTCTGGGGAAGTTTGCTGTAATATCAACAAGTCGGTAAGTGACTAATCACAAGTCAAGGACTACATGTATCATCTATCATCTATCTATATATATCCATTCATCATCATCTAAACCTACCTACCTACCTACCTATCTATCTACCTGTCTGTCTGTCTATCTACCTACCTATCTACCTATCTATCTATTTTTATCTCTCAATTATGTACTCTCTCTGGGTTTGTTATGTGTTACTGATTTATCCATCTCCACAGAGTTATATAGGACACAGCGCAAACATTGCAAATCCGAATGGGAAGAGAACAGAAATAGTTTCCAGTTATTGTATCCAGAATTGTATTTATTATCAGCCTATAATTCTGCAATATGAAGTGAAGTTTGGCCAAGGCGACCTACTGCTGAGATGATCTCCAGCAGGTCTCAAGTCAATATAACAGGAGTTTCAAAAGCAATAAGGTGGATTTTGCTACAGAGTCTTGGCTATTATAGTTTGTTCCACGGAAACAAAAGTGGTTTGATCTATTATTTAAGAAGGGAAATGTTTTGAAGAAAATTTGCAAGAGTTTCTGATTTTGCAGGACATGCACATCAAGTGCTGGGGTTGAACCACCATGACTGACTATATTTTATTGAATAAACTATAATTTGCTGGGTATAGCCATCAAACTGTTTACAAATCAATGAGCTATAGTCACAACAGCTGGTGATCAACACCAAGGAAATTATGCATAGAAATCCAGGCTGTCTACGCAGATGCCCAGATTCCCCATTCACATGTACACTGATGCAAATCCTAGCAAACTTGTCTGGCATTGCATTTGGTCGTAAGTTATTCACTCAGTTTAATTTTTAATGCTTAAAGTACCCTGGCACTTAGAGTTGCATAGCAGTTTGTGCCTTGCATCAATGTGATGCAGGCTATGTTCATACCTTAAAGTGCTGAACTATCAAGTGCAAGATATGGACCAGCTGAGGCACCGTATGGCCTTCCTCAACTATGATCTTCCTGGTCCAGTGAGTCAACATTTGGTGGCCATCCTCCATTCGAGCAGGCACTGCAGGGGTTAAAATAGCCATGGCTTGTCTGACAATGATCCGAGCCTCCATTGCATGAGCCTTCAAGAGACTGTGAAATACCTGAAAAGAAGATGAACATGATTGCAATGGGCAGGAGTCTCAAGTATGTAGCTTTTACATTAAGACTTTCCCAGTCAATGATAAGGTAGATCTTTCCATCCAAACAGGTTCTGGACTTCAAATCCCAGAATTAGGATTATCTTAAAAGTTCTTAAGTTTGAGGAATACTGCTCTAGGCTGTAATTCCCTTCCTTTCAAAATGCCTGAAATTCTAACAGGTGCACTCTCAATACATCAAGAAGCTGCTAATTGAGGAATGTTAAGCTAGATCACATCCCCATTCATGTTGTCAAATGGTTTCTTCAAGATCTTTCCACCTTCCACCCCTTAGCATCTCCCATCCAACCACTCACCAGATCTGACTTTGCTTAGCTTCCAAGTCTAAGAGAAAACCCAAAATAAGAACTCAAATGTGAGACCTTTTACAATTTGATGGCTGTTGCCAATAACTGAACTCAACTAGAAAATTAATCAAACTCCATGCACTGATTCCTCCCAAATGAAGCCAAATATTTCATACCACCATATAATATAGAAACCAAATGGTTATATCAACAGCTTCTATTTTGATATGAATCTTTGACCATGATGGGGCATGGTGGACTAGCGGTTAAGACGTTGGGCTTGTCAGCCAGAAAGTTGGCAGCCCAAGTTCGAGACCCAAGTGCTGCCATGTAGCGGGGTGAGCTCCTGTTACTTGCTCCAGCTCCTGCCAACCCAGCAGTTCGAAAGCATGAAAACATGCAAGTAGATAAATAGGGACCACCTTCAGTGGGAAGGTAACAGCATCTGTGCATCTCGGCATCTAGTCATGCTGGCCACATGACCATGGAAGCGTCTTCGGATAACGCTGGCTCTTCAGCTATGAAACAGAGATGAGCATCACCCCACAGAGTCAGACATGACTGAAAGGGTTAACTTTTACCTACACATCCTTCAGAAGCAGCAGGTATCAAGCCCTGCACACCTGGGTAAGACCAAGGATTCTACTAAGGTCTCTTCCATGCTGGTCAAGGATAAATACCAAATCTTGGAAATTGTATAAGGAGTTTTCCAAGGGAGTTTCTTCGAATGATTTGAAAACTTCTTCCTAGGGTTATCTCCATTTGGTCTAAATTGCTATTTATGGAAGCTGCCAATGGATTTGCTTTCTGTTTCTTCTCCCCAAGCAAAGCCTTCAAAGATCCCTTAGCCAAATTAATGCATGAATGGATGAATACACATCCCAACATATTAAATCAAATATGCCTACATATTGCAGGCCCAGCATCATTTATGGAAAAGAAAACAGAGTGAAAAAGCAGGACTGGATAAGCCCAGAATTAGCCTGATGGCAAAATGGTGCTTCTGAAGACCGACCATCTCTTTTTCACACCATACGTACCTGTAAGACAATCTTTTTGTGAATGGCGAATTTGGCAATGATGTGCGCAAGGAGCAAGTGCCCGCTGTACTTGCAGGCTGGGTCGACACAAGCTTTGGAGAGCAAGCAGGGCCAAGCAAAGGTCATGAGGCGGCGGAGTTTGCTGTTCCGGTTCTTGTTGTTGTCGTGAATGTGGTGCGGTGCATGTTCAACGAGCAAGGTGGCAAACTGCAGGAGGTAAATCCGAAGTGAATCCAGCATGTCAGCCTGCTTTTCTGGATCAAGAACCTGCATCGCCCAAAGGGAGGGAAAGAAATGTCCAGAACATGTTATCCAACAATATGTGCGCCTTAAAATTACTCTTAGGAGCTGCTGGGTTTGAACTGCCATGGTACACCTGAGCCCCAAAGAGTAGAAACTGCAAACTTTCCTGAAATATCAAAGACTCCCAAGGGCAATAAAGAATGCACAAGCTCAAAAATCCTGTACAGATAGTCCTCAACTTGTGACCATTCATTTAACATCCATTCGAAGTTACAGCAGCATTGAAAAAGGTGACCAGTCATTGCACTTACAACCATCAGAGTGTCCCTGAGGTCACCTAATCAAAATTTGGGTGCTGTATGACAGTTGCAGAGTTCCGGGGTCATGTGACTGCCATTTGTGACTTTCCCAGGGGGCATCCAACAACCACTGGGGGAAGCTGAATTTGCTTAACAGCTCTGTGGCTGGTTTGACAACCAGAGGAAAAAAGGTCAGAAAATCAGGTGCAATTCACTTAACAACCACACCGGTTAATGATGGAAGTTCTAGTTCCAATTGTGGTCATACGTTGAGGGCTACCTGCAAAACAGTCCTTCTTAACTTGACATTCTCCAAATTTCACCTCCAGAAAGGTATCCACATGAACCTGAAATTGCACTTCTAACCTAGCTGGCATGTGCCAGATTGGAGAAGACTACAGAATGAAGGCTTCCTCTTCAGACTAAGACTATGGGCTGGCCAGCAAATAAACCATGCTTCTCCCACCTTCCAAATGTGTCCCTGGTAGTTAAATTTTTACATCACAAGTGAGCACCAAGATCAACAGGAAATAGCCACTTCTAATCAGAGTTAATCTGCAATAATCCGTCACTTGAAACAAAGGTCAAGATGGAGCTCTCCCCGTTTCATAGAGAGAAACTGACCAGATCAACCCGACTGACAGTTGAAAATTAGCTAATAGTATCTCCTATGCTACACTAAAGGCAGTGGGCTAATTTAAGAGCTGACAGATTGACTCTGTCATCCCTCCTCTCGCAGCTCTCCGATCCCCTGCACTGACCACTCGAGACAACCAATTCCCCCTGCCCCATGCTAGAGCTGGACCTGATATGGATGCATCTCCTCCCAAGCTTCCCTCTTTTTTCTTCTTAGCTGAAACTACCTTTGTTATGAATACGCTGGTGATACTCTCAGGGTTATCGCCTTCAGGGTTGGGGGGGCCCAGAAGCTGTTCCCCTTCCCCCTTTTCAAAGCTGTACAAGAAAGCAGGATTCAGAATGTACTGCAAAACCTGTCAGCCAAAGAAAAGAAAAACAAAGTAATGATATAAACCTGCCAGGTAACCCACAGGACAGCCACTGACCTACAATATTAGGAAGACTATGCATAAGTAGATACCAAAAGGACCTGTAGATCCAACCTGAAATTCAGGGTTTTTTTGCAGAAAAGCTGCAGGCCAGCAAGTACAGATATCTATGTTCAAGAAAAGGCATATCTGAAAAGGAGTTGGATGAATTCCTGACTTTTATTATTTCTCTTCACTGGGCTCAGAATTCCCCCAGAATGGGACTGGCCAATTATCAAATGCTCCCCGACATTTAAAGCAAGGAACTCATGTTGTTGGAGCATTGGAAGGCGCAGCCAAGTTGCATTTTGTTTTACCTTAGCTTTCAACTCATCGCCAAAGTTGAGATCGCTGAAGTCTACAAAGCGGAAGAACAGCGCCCGTTTTTGGGCAATGGTGTAATTTTTAGGGATGTCCTCCTCCATGTACTCTTTCAAGAATGTCATGTTGCAGAGGAAACGGCCGGTGAAGGCTCGGAGAAGCTGGAAAAGTAGCTCGATGTCATTGTAATTTCTCCTAAGAATAAAGAGGGAAATCCAGATGTGAAAACCCGCAGGGCAGTAGAGGATCCCGTTTCATTCATCAAAGCTTTAGGAAAGTGCTGGGAAGGGAAGGACTCAACTTTACAGATGCTGGAAAGATTTCTAACCAAAATGGACTGTCTTGTTGATCAAGGAGGGAGGGAGGGAGGGAGGGAGGAAGAGGGGCAGGCAGGCACTTTCATCAGCCAAACAAGAGTGAGCATACAAAAATGAAGTCTCAATAACTGATAATTATCAAACTTCTTCAAATCAGGCACACATCTTGAGGCAAAAGGGATTTTAAAAAGCAACATTTTTCAAAATTGTGTGATAATATTTTCTTGGATCAATGTCCCCTCTAGTCATATAATCAAAACAACAACCTTTATCCCAAGATGTTAAGATGATGAATGCAATCAGAATGTTGCACATTTTGACTCAACTATCTGAGAATAATAAAAACTAATATATACTGCTTCAAGATTTTGCCATGCATAGTAGGAGAATGGGATATTCTTGCATAAACAAAGCCTATGTTCAGATTCCTGGTATTTTCTTTTTTTAAAAAGGAAGTTTGTCCTCTGAATTAATCAGTTTCTGTTCGAAGAACCTGTTCATCAATCTCCTCCACAGAACCTCTCCTGGGTTCGGTAACCTTCATTAGCTGGTGTTTGCTTCACTGTTCAAACCCATCAGATTCTATCCTTTATTTCACTCCTTATCACCACATCCTCTTCAGACAATTCATCCCTAAGAAACCTGCGCTGACTCTTGGCTTTGCGTCTTAATTGCTTGTGCTGTCAGTTTGTGAAAGGTGCTCGTTCAACAGGAAAAGATACACTGAGCACTTAGTGAACTTGCAGGTGTCTGGTCTGGCTATTGGGAACCAGTTCAAGGTAGCTAAAGCCGCTTTCCAAAGAGGGATTGTTTCAAAGGATTTCCATCACTGATTCCAAGATATCTATTCAAAAATTCCACTTCTCTGAATTGCAACAGCGCTATCAAGCCTCTTGCGCCAGCAACAGGGGCTGCCCAATTGCTGAAATGGAGAATTGAGCATTTGGAAACTGACATCTCAGTGGAACTTTTTTTCAGTGATAACTTAGTTATCACTGAGTATGCTTTGAGATGAACTATGATGTAATCTCTTGGAACATAAAAGGCAGTCACATCCATTAACAAGACAGTATGACATCAAGTTGCAGATGTGGGCATCATGACATTGTTATGCAATTATGTTATGGCAACATAAATACTTAAGCTGCATCATGTGTAGGCTGATGTCACAAGGCAAGGGTCATCGTTGTCAACCCCAGCCACCCCACCCCTTGCAAATTCTTGCCAAAAGTTTTTGCAAAAGAGGACTGTGCATGAAATACATTGGCAAAGAGTGCTGATATGAAAAGGCCAGTCCGTTGTGAAACTGGGGCTCCAAACAGAGCCTAAACCTATTACAAGATGAAGCCAGAACCATCTATTCTTAACAGCCGTGAGGATGACATGTGCCTTCCTCCAGTGCTAATTTAATGGCTGAAAAAGGGCTTTAGGCATCAGGAGAAATACCTCTAATCACAACTGCATCATCCTTCAGTAAAAGCAATTTGCTAATAAGTTCTGGCTCAGCCATCAGGAAACAATGTGGAAATATGATAAGTTATTTTCCTGTATCACAGCTTTGGTTGGGGTGTCTCTGTTGCAAAGCAGTTATGTGTAAAACTGGCCCTTGCTGATCTTTAGAAATATTTTAAATATCTTTTACAGAGTAGACCCTAATCTTTACAGATAAATAGTTTGATTCACACTACAGTCGAATAAACCATGATTGGTCAGAACTGCACCACATTTAAGCTATTAATCATAATTTACAAACCTCAAAGGGCTGGATTTATATACCATGTCAAATCAAAAGGAAGCAAATGCCATAAAAAGTTACTGTACTATAATGTGTGAATAGTAATGTTTTTCAATCTAACTTGTTTCTTTACCCTTAAGGAGAACTATTTAATAAATATTTATTTAATAAAGTATTTATTTAATAATAATTATATATAAATAAATATTTATTTAATAAATATTTATTTAATAAATTTAATATTTTATTAAATTAAGATTTAATAAAATCTTATTTAATAAAGAACTATTTAAGTTCTTTCCTCAATAAATTCTTCTGCTCCTCCGTGTCACGCATTATGTTATATTCATCCTGGCTTGCTATTTTTCAACAGCATATTTGTCTTAGGTGCTCTCTAAGCTTGGTTGTTGTTCTGCAGACATTTCATTACCAAAGTAGATAACATTATCAGTGCTACAGGGGAGTGACATTGCTCTTTTTATGTACTGGTGGCTTGCCCTGTCAATGCCCAGTTAAGCAGTGATTTACACCAAGATTAGCACTAGACCAAAAATCAAGAAGTAAACAATAGCCAAATCAAGGAACTAGCAATTCAAAGAACTTAAAAATAAACAACAGACTAATCAAGGAACCATCAAGAATACTCTCCCCCAATACTGACACTTGCTCAGCCTCCTAGACCAAATTGTGCTAAACAGTGTAGTGTTTTACAGTATAACTGTTTCTATTTCTCCCCACAAATCCACTGTATATATGTCAGATCAATGGGATTTAATGTTTATTACTGTTAACTATGACCTCTGACAGTGAACATAAACCCGGTGGCACTAATGAAAAAGTATATGCCCATCAACCATTTTCCTCATGCCAATTTGGCCAGAAGAGAATGGCAGCCTGTTTTTATGATCTAGAAAACCTGAGCATGGAAACCATAAATATCTGATATGCAACAAAATTTGAGAATCAAGGTTCAGCAGAGAATAATTCCGTAAGAGCATTAAACTGAGCTCTCAAATATAAGTATAGGCAGTCATCTAAAACTGTACAAGACAAGAATGTAGTACTGGTAACTACAGCAATGTGCAAACCAACATTTTTATGTTGGATTACAGTGAGACATAAACTCAGATCTGGCTAGGAAAAGTGATAAAATGATGGGCATATAATTTGGCATAAACCTATTTCAGAGATGTACAAATTAGTACCAAATCTCTGATTCATGCTGCATTGCCAACAATGTGCAAACATGTGTTCTCTTCCAAATATGTCCAACTGAAATTTCTACCCTTCCCAGCCAGAAGGACAATGGTGATTGTCATCTATCATAAGCAAAGGCAACATCTTAAGGAAAGCTGACATAATGGTTCAACATTGTAGGCATAAATATAATTTCCATTTATCTTGACTGAGATGCCACCATAGTAGAGTTTCCTGAGCTTTTAAAAGCATTGTACCAATGTGAATATCATCACAGAAGAAATTATAATACTGAGAAAGATCCAAAATTCCAGTCACATTTCCAGTTTTTTGCTTATTCAGAGCATCAAAGGCCAACAATTTAAGATCATTTCTCTGAAAATCTCTCATGCTCCATTTTATCACTTTTCCTAGCCAGAGCTGGGTTTATGTCTGACTATAATCCAACATAAAAATGCCTCCTTTCCATATAGGTGCAACATGCTATAAAACTGTCTGCTGAAATTTCAGCTGATTCACACGCAGCATTCCTGATTGCTTCCTAACATTTTCTATGTAAGCCGTTCAGTGTTTGACATTTTCCAATGTTTACTTAGTCCAAACAATGAAATGTTGGAAACTGTGTCAAGGGTTGATGGTGAAATTGCTCAGCTGTTTACCTTCCACTTATTTCATAAAGTAAAAACAAAAACACGCAAAGACCTTAAAGGGTACAGCATCCAACAGTAAAATACAAGGGGAAGAGGGAATCTTAGGGAGCACTATTAATACTTCAAAAAGTATTGAAGATCAGATTTAGAAGAGACAAAATGACTTAGCTGTAGCCAATGAGAACACCCCTGGATTCACCACCTTGTGTTTCTTAAAGAAATGGGATACAGGAAAAAAAAAGGAGTGAATCTTATCCATCCCCTAGTCAATTATGAAAAGTAAAACAAAAAGTTCTCTTTAAAGAGATGTGATTTTTTTAAAAGGGGAAAGAGAAGTTGCGCTAGAGGTTCTCCCCTTTGCATCCTTCTCTTAAATTCAGCCAGGAGCTCCTGCTCAAAGGTGGGAAGGACTCCTTCTTGGTGTAGGACAAGGTCACAAAATTAGTTTTCGGAGGGAAGCCGTTCCTTCACATTAGCCCTCAGGGCTACAGCTTCCATATGGAAGAAGCAAATAAGAGTAAGGAAGCTGAAGTCCTCCGAGGGTTATGTTAAACAGCAGTCAAAGGCTAAAGGTTAAACTGCATCTTATCATTAGGTTCGCTGCTTGCCGAAGACTACTTAATAAAGAGAGCACGGTCGGGCCATTTAAATGGAAGCGATTGATTTTCATTTAGCATTTGTCCACCACTACCAAGGCATTGCTTGAAAAATCCATTTCAGGGTGACCCAACGCGAGACAAGTCATATGTATCTCTATATATTTAACGACAGGAAGTAGTCGGACCTGTAATTGAATTAATGCATGCTCCTTCTCCTCTTCTCCCGGTGGGTTAAATAAAAAGCATACCTTACGTTTAAGTTGCATTAAGGTGGTGACACCAACTGACAAGCAGAAGCACTGTCAGCATTTGAATGCTCAGAGCCGTGACACAGTTAAATAAAAATAAAAAGGTGGGCCGGGAGATCTATGGCACCCCATCCTTCAAGCAGGCCTGTCTTGCGAACTTGGGAAGACGGGGCCGCTGCCGGTAAATGCGGGCTTGGCTCCATTCCAATCAAAAGCTCCTCAGGAAATAAAATGGGGATCCACACTTTAAATCATCCTTCCCAAAAGTGATGCTCCTTCCATATCTGGAGGACACAAAGATGGGGAAACTTGATTTAGGTGATAGATCAATCAGTTAGTATTTCAGATGTTAACTGGTATATTAGTGGATTGATTAGAGGGATAAGGCTTTTTAAGCCTTTAAGGCTTCTTGTTTGGGATAGAGATCTTTTGCTCTTTCAGTTTTGGATTTTTTTATTGGAATGAATCTGGAAAAAAACTGAATATTCAAAATTGTCTCTTGACAACTGTCTTTTTGCAATAAAATGGTAAGCTTTTGTACACTTCCTTCAGTATTTAAGAAAGAACTCAAGAAAATGGAGCGTTATCATAAGAACATGACTTTTAATCCTTTGGGAGGGTTAAAAAACGGATTTGCTGTTGAGAGAGTTCCAGGTCAGCAGTTCTCATGTAAGATTGCAAAAAATTTCAGGATATGGATTTGCCAGAATCAGAGATTGCAAATCTAATGGACAGTGGTAGAGAACCCATCAGTCTCTCAACCAGCAACGGCCAATGTATTCTGTCCCAGGGCTGCTAAGGGCAAATTCCAGCCCTAAAGGCCTACAATCTTGATCACAATGCAACACAAGATGATTTGGGCATGGGCCAGGTCCTAAAAGAATGAGCAAAATTGAGAGAAAAAGGAAGATGGTTTCTCTGTTGCTTTTAGGAAGAAACAAACAATAACCATTCTGATTCTGTAGGGGGTAAGTGGATTGACCTTATTTAACAAATGCCTTAGCATCCCTGTTTTGTTACCAACTGCCATTCATCATCTCTTTCCTATTCCACTTGCACTTCTGCCAAAAAACTCTTAAAATTCCTACATCAGCTGACCTTTAGACCTTATCTTCAAGAGTTTATATTTCTCTGGTTGAGAGGACTGACAAGGCTTCAGTCATTTCTCAGATTTTTGTTCTGCATTTCTGTAACGATCTACAGCTTCTCTTGTGGTGCTGGTCTTTCTAACGTGGGCTATCAGCTCTGGATAATGGATTGGCATGCAATACACTATTTTTTTTTGGCACCAGCCCTAAACTGAAATTTATTTGTCAGTCAATCGTACTGGTCTTCTTGTCTGATACCTCGCAACTAGGCCACTGGGTGCAAGACACAGAGGAGATCACTTGCAAGATCTGGACCTTTTTTCCTCTCTAATATTATAATGTATTTTAATCTAAATGCTACTGACACTGTTGGGGGGTTGTCAGGATGCTCAGCATACATGAATGCCAGTTTCCAACTCCTGTCTTAATAAAAGACGGATGATTCAACAAGAGCCGACCTTCTTTAACGTCAGTTTCTAATTCATAACATGGCACAAGGCAGTTCTCAATGCCCCACATTTATTCAGAGGCTGCTATCACCCCAGTAAAAGACTTGTAGTATTTTATAAAGCAATTTGACACTTGCTAGCAACTGATAATGATGAGGAAAGGTTTTTATCAGGAAGCTACTCCATTCTTAAAGGACAGAGAATATAAGATGCACTCAGCAGGGGCCTTATTTCATAGATCAAGCGTGCCATAGGAAGAACTTTATAGGGGGCACTCCTGGCAATAATGGGCAGAAGACAAAACTGGTGAGTGAATTTGAGCTCAAAGAGGTCTTTGCTCTCCCAAAATATGAAAAGGATCCAACGGCAGAGTTCCAATCTTATTTCCAAAAAACATACCAACATTCAATGATGGAACACATGCTTTGAGTACAAAAGGTCCAAAGTTTAACTACCATCACCTCCAACTACAAAGGTCCAGCAGCAGATGACAGGAAAGATCTTTACATGAAACCCTGGAGAATTTCTATCAATCTGAGTGAATGACAGGCTGTTAAATGGGCAAAAAATCTCACCTTGTATAAAGCAACTTCTAACGTACCAATTCTTGACCTGCAAGGCCCACAGCTCATGTCTGGCTGTGATTTCCCATCTTCATCTTATCCAAGTTATTAAAGTACCCAGCTTCACAGTTTTAAAGTACTCCAGAAACATATCCTGACTACTCTGGGGATTTTTTTAAAATATTTGCATTTACAAAAAAAAAAGCAAATTCATGGAAGTATGTACTAATTTCTCGTAGCTGCAAAAAAAAAATGAGAAGGTAATAATGAAGTAGACAGATTCTGCCATTAGAAAAAAATCTTAGTGAGCACACACAGTAATTTCAAAATGTTAATAACTCAATTCTTTACAATTTCTCCTTTCCCCTCCCCCTCCTAACTTTTAGTAACTTAATGAAATCATACTTCATTAATATGGGCTATGAGCATGCAAAAATTAATTGTGAAATTAATAAAATCACGAAGAGTTATAGGACTACCATAAAAGGATGAGAAGAAGTGAAATTGGATTAAATACCTATCTGAAACAAACTACCTCCCTTTGACTCACATGCAAATGAATTTCTCTTGGCATTTCTTGAACCAAAAATTCTAGATATCAAGAAGCAGGTCTCTATTCTAGCTGTCTGCCAGTTGATGCTTTCAGACATGCCAAATTACCATAATTCTCAGTCAACCAAAGCCATCCAATGTGTTGGCGAAAGTTATGGGAAACAGACTCTGAGTAACATTTGCTAGGAAATGCAATCTGGAAAATAACTGGTTGGGAAAATCTAACTTATTGGACCACTCACATATCTGCCGCAGACTGATTGATTTATGCTCAGTGTATATTAAGAAGCCCAGGACTTTGCTAGACTCAGCTATTTCACAAACTGAATTCTGCACTGATGCATTGAGGACACATTCTCAATAACCAATAATTCAAATGTGCATGTTTTAACCAATGAGCCAAATAAATCTGTTCTGAGGAGTAATTAGGTTGGTCATGAGTATCATCCACAATATGACTAATCAAAATTAATTTTGATATAATTTCATCAATGGCTGGTTTGTTGTAACTCCTTTTCTATGTTCATATTTTTTCAACTTCATACCCCATAGCTGTACTATTTATACAGAACAGTATTCATACCTTTAACAACATATATATGATTCATACTGTCTTCCAGTTGACAATGCTATCTGTCAACATCACATATATTTATCTGTTCCAAAGTGTTGTCTACTGTCTGTTTTTTAAGCTTTTTAAGCAATCAGAATATTCATAAATATGCCATAATTCCTTAACAGATTAATCAGTACATGGATGGAGCATGGGGAAAGCCACATCTGATTACACTAAATACAGAGCTTTTGCAGTCAAGAGCCACTTAGTTATTAGGAACAGCTGCCTGAACTTACCCCAAACTTTTATGGGACCAACTATTATTCTCCTCAATAAGGATGTCCAAATAATAATTGCCCAATAAATAAATAAGACTGCTCTTACTAACAATTCAACAAGGTACTCGCTCATATTGATTGTCTATTCTTTACAGGTTTGTTATCAATGAAAATATGAGTTTATCCATGCAGGCCCCTCAAGTCATTGACAGAGAATGTACTTAATTTACAGTTAAAAAGAATGATGCTCCACTGTATTGAAACAAGCCTAGTTCTAGATAAACATGCAACAGCATATTCTGAAATACCAAAACTGATCTCAGATTCAAGATGTTATGCAATCTGCATCATTCTCTATGCTAATGGTTGAGCCAAGCTGTGTTACTAGGAGCCACTGACAGATTGAAATAAATATGGATATTTATGTAAATTATTATATTTTGCATAGTGGCTGCAGATAGCAAATTTAGGTGTTCACCTCCATACTACATAAAGAGTTCCACACTTCCTATAAAGCAGTGTGCTTATGTGCTGAACAGACTGAACAATAGAGAAAGGTATATTAACTTTTTAATCTTAAAATATCTCATTTCTATTTAGTTATAGAGTAATTATTGATGATACATTATTTTACTAGCATTTACATTTAGTACAGATGACCACATGTATACATGTGTATGCACATGTGCAGAGATATTCATCTACATGTGGATCTACCTCATATTTCCAGATATTTATTTCTATATCCCAACATCGCAATACAATTAAATAAAGGCCTCACACTATTCAGTACTGTGTATTTCTTACAACTGAAAAATAGATCAGAACATCCCTGAATATCTCTGAAGAATTATTTCTCACAAAAAAAACATATGGAAACATACTTATTTTTAGAACATTTGTGAAATTTACCTGGAATGCTGTACATTAACATGTGAACCTCAACATCCACTTTTCTTTTTTCAACATTAATTATTACTGTGTCCAAGTGTTATGTGTGTAGGTCTTTAATCAACAAAAATCCTCATTCAGACAGGGCTTTTAATCCATTGTCAATAAATCCTGTATCTACACAAACACATCATAATTCATAAAAGAGCATCTGATGCGTCTATACAGACAGTGCATTAAGGACTTTCCTAATTAATAACCCAGATTAAAACGTCTTGGCAATCAATTAAGATTGATGATACAAATCGCTCTCCATTTTCTGCATGCCTGCCCCCCTCTCCTCCCTAAATTGCTCCTGCCCCTTCTTAGCAACCCCATTTCAGACTGTGAAAACCCCAGGATGTGAAACTTTAATCCTGTTATCTGCTCCCTTCTTCATCTGAAAAGCTCAGAGATTAACACAGCAGATAATATCAAATTTATAACCAGCCATTCGGACAGCTGCCCTATTTTCTAGAGTTAATGGAAAAGGAACTAATCTGGTTAAGAGCGTTAAGACTAGTTCATAAATCTGGGTGCACAAGACAGTTAAAGCTGTCACGTCTCCTCTGGAGGGGAGCAGCTGAATTAAACTGTCAGGTTCCTACATGCTGTTTCTGGAAGGGTAGCAAGCCCTTCTGTAAACTGGACTAATGAGATCCTTGGCATTAGCATAAACCACGTCAGTTCCCAATGCTGTGGGTCATAATCACTGTATTGGAATCAGGGAGTTTGTATTTTACGATTGAGCACACAGTTATACATAGAAGTTATCTCATGTCCCAAGAGCATCATTTCAATTAAATACGAGTGTTTTATTCAAATTTGCCTTGTGGTGGAACACCCTGCTGAAATGTAAAAGTGAGAGGAAGAGAGAGAGAACAGCATCAAATATTGGAGTAACTGTGGTACTGGTATGATGTAGGCAACATTATATTCTTTAGTCATGAGATTGCGGATCGGTGTTTCTCAGGTTTGGCAGCTTGAAGATGCATGGACTTTAGCTCCTAGAAAGCCTTGTTGGAGAAGTTGCCATGGTTGAGAACACTGATGTAGATCCTAGCTTGGGAAGAACAGCATGGATATGCGTGGGGTAAAAGGAACTGAGCTTGTGATATTCTGGCCACAATGCATCAAAACTGATCGGTGTTAGTAGAGAGTGCTGCCTGTGATTTCAGTAGGACTAAGACTGGAAATCTATTCTTCTCAACTGAATTATAAAGTGTTGTGGGAAAGCCTTGGTTGGGCAAAGTCACAAAGGCCAGTAAATCTGGATATTCATGGGCTCCTACCTCGATAACTATGCCAAACGGAAAACTGCTACTGGAATGTAAAAGATACACGTGATAAAGAACATGAACTTATTTCTTTTATTAGCAAAATAATAATGGAATGAACAGATAAATGGAAAGGAAGAAAAATAGATATGCTATACACCTGTGAAACAAAAGGATAGGGGAAGAATTAATCAATCTGAAATGAAGGTGGAAAGATTTGTGAGTTTAATAAATATATGCAGGGAACTGGAGGATTAATTATCAGTGAAGGTGAATACTGGTCACAGGGGCATCTACTCCTGTGACTGGTAATAATAGTAAATATTGAAAGGAGGAGATATAAGTTTTGGGGAAAACTGCAACATTCTGAATGGATGCAGTATAAAAAAAAGTGATTCTGTTAAATGACCTGAATGAATGGATGGGAAAAATACTGAAAGCGTAGCAAAAAAGTGCCCGACCATAAATAATTATGCTATAACAGTTTAGTTATAAAAATAAGAATGAACTGGGGGGGGAATAAAAGTCCACGCCTGCTGCTGGCTGGGGAATTCTGGGAGTTGAAGTCCATCTACCTTAAAGTTGCCGAGGTTGAGAAATGCTGGATTAGAGCAACCCACCTCTGTAGGAGGACATCTAAGTTTAGCAGCCTTAGATGTACTTCCACAGAGGTGGGTTGCAACCAGACCAATTAAAATGCTAATCATTACCTATAAAGCCCTCTGGGATGAGGTATCAGAATATGTCAGTGATGACTCCCACATGAGATAAGCAAGGGATAGGTTAGAATAGAAAGCAATCCTTCTTAGTAGCGGCTCCCACATTTTGGGATATACAGCAGTCCACCAAATCTTTAAATTCTCTTTAAATTCTGAAAGGAAAGGCCTTTTAAACCATTTTAACCACGTCTTTGCTCACAGAAAACTGTGGCTGGCCATCCAGGTACAGAATTATTGACTGTTTTAGGTTACATATTTATTGCCTTTGTTATGCACTGCCTCAAGCCTTTTTGATTGTGGCAAACTACAAATACTGTGTGTGTGCTGTATGTGTGTGCGTGCATGTAAAAATAAATGTTTTTCGAAGTGGCAATAAGTTTCCAACCCTAGCAGTCCCACAAAGAAGAACCAGCAACAAGAGTTCTTCCCCCCGGAAAGTAGTGAGTAATTTAAGTGCCTGCCATGTCAATCCTGAACTCATAAATCAACTCGCATGAGCCAGCTCAGATTAGCAGCAAAAGGAACCTCATGCTCACGCTGAACTTCATGCCAAGTTTCCGTCTACGGTTGCCCCAACCCCCTCGAAAGAAGCACTGAGGAAAAGGCAGAAAAGAACAGCCGACGCCATCTTTTGTAACAGCGTGACAAGATGTCGCTGCGACAGTGCCTGAAAACCCAAGCGACTGCAGTGGTCTGAAGGTGAACAGAACCTCAGCTAAATTCAAGGAGCGTTGTCCAAGAATTCACTCTTCTTTTTAACAAAAAAATCCAAACGCATCACACCCTTTCTTCCCTCCTCTTCTTCTCCCTGTCTTGAAACAATCAGCCAGGGTCTCCGTGGCGGCGCATCACGTATTAATTACCTCCTTGGCGTTCCAGAACAAAGCTGACTAAAATCAAATCAACACCCAGCCCAAAGCAGGCTGTGAAAAGACAAGCTCCCGTGGATGGCGCCCAGATGTTTGACGGAAGGCCTTCAAAAGAGTTCATGGCTTAATGTGAGCTTAGCGCACGGGGCTGAGGGTGGGGGGGAGACTTGGATCTCCACTTTCCGTCCTCCATAACTCCCTGGAAATGTGATGGCAGATGTTGCCATGTTCCTTTCCTCTGTAGTGGCTCTCTTTTCCTTCTCTCTCCACCATTAC
>JANHZU010003741.1:37188-63225 GCA_032468055.1 Acrochordus granulatus
TTCCTCATCTCGTGAGTCGCGGCTCGTCTAGCGGAATATTTTTTGATTAAATTTTTTGCTCGTCCTGTGAGTTTCTCATCTTGTAAGTTACTCGTCTTGTGAGGTACCACTGTATTTTTATGGCAAAAGCATCCATTAACTCAGCATAAATAAATGCCACCAGAAAGTGATACAAATTCCATAAAATTAACTCGATTTGCATTTTTATCAGATTGCTGTAACACAGGCAACACCAAGAAGCTTTTATGTATGTATGTGTGTAATTTTCAATCATAGAGAAAGAAAATCCTTATTTCAGAAGATGACCATTATGCTCTAAACTTGCTTGCAATAAATCTCCTGGGGCTTTTCTAGAAATGAAGAAATAGGACTGTTTGTTCTTTGAAGAGGCTACACATGCATTTCAACAGAACCTCTCAGGGAGAGTTGGTTTAAGAGCCTTTATGACCTGTTGAATTTGTTGCTAACAAGTCTTATATGTAAATAATAGTAGCATGTGCCAAGGAGAGAAGCACTTTCTGGGTGACCAAGGACAATTGTCCATACTTGTAATGAAAATTAGAAGTCATCTTTATATACTCCCTTTCTTTTTCCTTATTATATTCTTTCATCAGAAGAAGATTCTGGATCCGAGTCCAAGCCAGCTGGAAACAGACATGCTAGACAGCTGCTTCAAGTGAAGGGTGATTTTATTCAACAGCATAATACAGCTCTCAAAGGCGGCCATGAGGTTAGCGGAATTTTTGAGAGGGGTCCTGGGTAGTGGTGGTCTTGGGCCCCCTGGGATATCATTATCCCTTTAACTCATGAATGAATTATAGGGTGGACGTCTTCCATTTCTTGAGGAAATTTTTACCTTGTATGATTAGATTTGGTGGTGATTGCCCATTTCCTTTAAGGGGGAATGCACTTTTGTCAGTTTCAGACAACATATTAAACTTCGAGAAGAATCGGATGCAACTTAGCACCTGAAGAATCAGATACAGCAGACAAGCTTAAGGCTGAATAATTTTGAATGGACATATTGTATTCTTTTTTCGTGAAAGTATTCTTCAGAAAGGTTTCTTTCCATTCTAGTGGGGGCATTTTGCCCTGGGGTCTGTCTTAAATGTTCCTAGAGTTTTAGGATTTTCTAATATTTTACATGTTCTTATCTTCCCAAGGTGTTTTATTAATTACTTCAAGCCTATGTGTCATTTGAAGCCAAAAATGGTTTTGCACGGAACGGAGGGGATGAAAGCTTCAGTGATGGCTTTTTTTGGAGTATGGGACTGTGTACAGGTGAGGTGAATGGGGAATGGGCAGAGGACCCTCCTGCCCTCCCATAATTCCCCCCTTATACACAATATGATAAAGGGTTATTTTGCACAACCGTGTGCAATTAGTTTTGGAAGCCATAATTTCATTCTATTTGCAGCATCATAAGAGATGCTTGTTTTGGGGAGACAAATGTCAGTTGTTAAAGAGATTGTAGGCACCCTTGAAGGGACCCAAGAACACAGGTGAATACATCAGATAAGGCAGCATGAGATTATTATTACTATGACTCTGCTTATAATCATGAGAAAAGCTTTTAGCCAGGCAAAATCTGATGACCATGAGATTAGCCATGAGAGGTTGAAGAGATCTTTCCTATCTGTTGGACCAGGGTCTTAAGGTTCTGAATGTTTCCCTCTATCAATTGGGAGTTGTCAGATAAGTTGAAACAACACATTCCTTTTATACCAATCAACATTATTGTACATAGGGGGCAATTAATAATGAGTTCCATATTACTGTGAGTTTTCTTTGTTAGATCAAGCTTTCAGTTCAAAAAATATTTTTAGTGCCTGATGGTCTGTTTCTGGGTCCTTGATGAGCTTTATGGGTGGCATTCTGGGGTCTGATGTGGTTTTGCTTCTATGGTCAATCACCGTTGGCTTGACATGGGACCAGTGTATCCAGGCATCTTGCTCTATAATCGTGATTACAGCTGATTAGGTTGCGAGCAAAACCTGGAAGGGTCCTTTCCACTTAGGCTACAGCAGGGAACTCCTGGGGAATGACCGGATCCTTATCCACTTTCTGGGTTTGATCAGATGCAAGGCTTTCTTCAACAGCAGGGTCTGGGTTAAAATGCTTTGTTTCCACAGGTGTCGGAGAGGCCTGTACAAGGAGGAGAGATAAGAGAAGAAAACAGAATCCTCTTTCTAAACTTAGAAATTGGGGGTCTACCTTTTCTTAACATAAGATGGCTTCCCAAATGCCAATTCATAAGGGAGATCCCCATATTGTTTCTAGATCTGGTTCTCAGATGGAATAGTGCTACGGATAGGACTTGGGACCACAATAAATGCATTTCCTCACAGTTTGCCCAGTAAGGTTTTAGTTCTTGGTTGGCCCTTTTCACCCCCTGAAGTTTGTGAATGGTAAAGGGTGTATAACTTTGGGCAATACCCAGAGCCTGTGAAACATGTATAAAGACTTGTGCAATGTTTTCCTCGATCCATGTCCAAAATGTTGAGCACAATGTCTTTTAGGATGGTTTCGATGGCAGCAGCATATCAGCAAGGGAAGGTTTCAATCCAGTGTGTAAGCTGATCTCTGTATTGGTAGCCATTGCTCCTAAGGAATTGGATGCAGTCCAGTTGCATCTTTTCAAATGGTCACTGTGCCCATGGTCTTCTCTCAGGAAGCATAACTATCCCTGATAACATATTGTTGCTTGGCAAGTCAGGCATCTTTTTGCCACTCTGGTTGCTTCCATGTATACTTCTGGAGCATTCCATACTTGCCAGACAGCATCCACTTTTGGGTGCCACAATGTCCCTTGGAGTGTAGTTGCTGACATATGAGGTACAGTAAGCATCTAGGTGCAATAGGGCAGCCACCTGGTGTTCGCCAAAATCCCTCTGAGAGGGAGGGTTCAAGGTTGTTTTGTTCCATCTCTCCCCTTTCTAAGAAGTTATTGTAGGGAATTGTAGTCGAAAAACTGGTGCTGAAATTAAAAGGAGAAAGCTGCTTGGTGACCTACTTTGCCACTGCCTCTGCATAGTTATTTTCTTTTGTGACAGTGGAATTGTCCCATTGGTGTGCACTACAGTGGACTATGGCAAGGGTTGATGGGTGGCTTGAGTGAAACTAGGGTTTGTAACGGGAGTGCCGGCTGAAGTCTAGAATCCTCTTTGCTTCCATAAAGCCCCAGTTGCATGGCAGATTCTGAATGCATATTTTGAGTCAGTGTAAATGGTTATGGAGCACTTAGATGCAGCTTGGTATGCCTTCGTTAAAGCAAGGAGTTCAGCTGCCTATGTGCTGTTTGCTGATGGGAGAGGGGATGCCCAAACAATTTCAAAAAGTGTTACTACCACAGCTCCCAAGAATCATGTCCCTTCATACTGGTAAGATGAGCCATCTGTGAAGAGCTCAAACCTGGGATTTTCGAGTGGTGTGTCTGTCAAATCTGGTCAGGGTGGCTCTGCATCATTGATGAGGTAGAGGCAATTGTACAAAGGTGTGTCTGGGTTGGAGGCGAGTAGTAGAGTAGCCGGGTTCAAGGTGGAACTCATTCAAAAGAGGTGATGAGAGGTGAACAGTTTGGCTTCATACTGGGTAAAATCTCTGATGAGTGAAGGCTTAGGTTTGGGATTTTACTAAGATGGCAGACATATTATGCAGGACCTTAAAGATTAGGGGGTGTCCAGGACCATGTCTTTCGAGTATTTGACAAGTTTGATTGTGGCTGCAATCACTCAAAGGCATGGGACTATCCCTTGCATGACAGGGTACAATTGTAAGCCACTGAAATAAGCTACTGGTCGCAGGAAGTGTCCAAGTAGTGGAGGCTATTCTTTGGTTCTCATGGACGAAAAAGGCTTCTTGTAATCTGGCAAACTCAGAACCAGGGCTGATACCAGAGTTTGCTTTATCTTCTCAAAGACTGAGGCCAGGTCTCTGGTCTATTGATTCAGATCAGGCACAGCATTTGGTATTGGCTGTACTAGAGGCTGTGTTAGTTCTCCAAAGGATGGGATCCAGGGTCTACAAAACCCCAAAATATCCAGGAGTGCTTGTATCTGTTGTTTCATGGAGGGTGATTCCATGTGAAGGATTGCTTGGACACATTCAGGATTCAGTTTGCAAGAGATAGGACTGATGTTGTATCCCAGATAAGTTATCTCTTGGGCCAGGTACTATAGTTTAATTAGGGAGGCTTTGTGTCCTCTCTCAGCTAAGTTAGAGAGCAGGTGGTGAGTGTCAGTCCATCTTTCAATGATGATGCTAGCAGTAGGTCATTGATGTACTGGATGAGCCTAGATCCACAGAGTAGGGTTATGGATGCCAGGTCTGCTTTTCAGATTTGAGAGAAGATAGTGGGTGATTTGGTGTATCCTTGAAGTATGTTCAGGTGTTGATCTTCCCAGGTAAAAGCAAAAAGATACTGTGAGGCAGGATTTACAGGTATACAGAAGAAGGCTGCACATAAGTCAATGACAGAAAAGTAGGTAGCTGAAGCAGGAATCATGGTGATGATAGTGGATGGATTTGGCACAATCAGAGTCTGCAGGATGACATAAGAGTTAATGAGTCTGAAGTTGTGCCATTAAATGAAAAAAGGATTTTCCCTTGGCATCTGTCTTTGGCTTCTGGACTGGGAAGATAGGGGTATTGCAAGATGAAGTGCATTTTCATAATGCTCCATGTGTTGGATATGTTTTTATTAGTTTCCTTATGAGTTCAAAAGTTTCTGCCAGGATGCTGTATTCAGGAGCACAGAGTGGGGGACCCAGTTTCACTTGTATCTTGACCAGGGTCCTGCTCTTCAAAACACCGTTTTGTGGAATCCCATCCCCAACATGATAGGTGAACAGTATAGGTGAGTAATAGGATGTTGAGGGCCAACCCACCTGGAGTGCATTTTATAGTGGCCTCAAGTTTACAGAGTAAATCCCAACCCATTAGGGATAATGGGTCGAGACTTGGCATGTTATAAAAGAGTGGCCTATTGACAGGAGACCTATCTGCATCCTCACTTCATTAGTAAATTCAGTGGAAATTACCTTCACTCCTACTCCAATAATGGTATCCCTAACACCAGGTACAACAGAATTCTTAAATGGGGGAATGGGTAGCTAGTGATACAGTTGCTCCAGTATCAATGCGACAGTCATATGTCCCCTCCCTCCTGCAGTAAGTGTCAATAATGGTTCACCCTCAGGACCACTTTTGACAGGGAGATTAAGTCCTGTGAAGGTTGGATTGGCTTCTTCATTTCTTACGGCTAGGCACTGGAGCTCTGGGTCAGAGGTTTCTCCAAAACAGGCTAGCTGCTGGTGAGGTGACCTTGTAGAATCACTGGATGGTGTCTGGCAGGATGGGGAGGAAAGGAGACAGGGGTCCCTTTGTGGGTTCCAGTTGTCAGAAGAAAATTCTGGGTCCAAGTCTGAGCCGGACTGGAAATAGACATACTCGACACTGCTTGAGGTGGAGGATGGTTTTATTTGACAGCTTAATGGGTGATAGAGCTCTCAAAGTTGGCCACACATGAAATGGGAAAGTTAGTAGCATTTATAGAGTAAGAAGTGTATTGTTGAAAGATGTGTATGTGAGGAGTCCTTTATGGTGGTGCTTTCATGCCCCTGGAATATGATAGTCTCTTTAACCCATGTAGGGCAGAGGGA
The DNA here is from genome assembly GCA_032468055.1 of Acrochordus granulatus. Taxonomy (NCBI): domain Eukaryota; kingdom Metazoa; phylum Chordata; class Lepidosauria; order Squamata; family Acrochordidae; genus Acrochordus; species Acrochordus granulatus. Next base: position 42,849 of record JANHZU010003741.1, read on the forward strand.
TTTTTTAGCTTGTATGATTAGATTTGTGTAGATTTGCTGGTGACTTCTGGTTTCATTTAAGGGGGAATACATTTTGTCAATTTCAGTCAATGTAACAAGCTTTGGGATGAATAGTTTTGAATGGATATATTGTGTCCTTTTTAGTGGAAGCTTTATTCAGAAAGTTCCCTTTTACATTCTAGTGGGGGCAATTTGTTTTGGGGTCTGTCTTAAGTGTTTCTACAGTTTTAGGATTTTCTAGTGTTTTAGGTTATTTTCTCTTCCCAGAGTGGTTTATTTTAAGCCTATGTGTCATTTGAAGCCAAAAACGGTTTTGCATAGAGGGGAGGGGGCGAAGGCTTCAATGATGGCTTTCTTGGAGTATGGGGTTGTGTATAGGTGAGATGGATGAGGTATGGGCAGGAAAGGTGACTCTCCTGTCCCTCTACTTTTCTCTCTTTTTCCTTGCAATTGGTATATTTTTAATATTATTTTTTAATTCTTTAAATTTAATTTGTACTAGTTTTTACTATTGTAATTAAAATCCTTAATAAAAAATATGCAAAAAAGAAGACTGAATTATAATTCCCAGAATTATCCACCAGCATTTGGGCTGGGGATTGCAGAAATGGACATCCAGTACAGCTTGGGGACATACAGGCACATGCAGGAAGGGAAGGGCAAATGATGAAATATGCATGGCAACATCACACACAAACTCTTCCCCTATGTCAACACAAAGCAAATAGGAAATGATGGTGGTTGTGTTATGAGGTCAAGATCATTTTGATGACAAACACTTATGAAAGGGCACCACAGCGGGGTTGATTCACTATGAATAAGATTGGTATTTCTGGAGAAATATCCTTTGAAGACTTCTTCTACACCTAAGATAGGAGTGAAAGTCTGAGCCACTGTGGAAAAAGGAAGCATGGAGCCAGAGGTGAAGAGGGGGATCAACTTGGAATCACTGCATACACATAAACCCCAAAGGTCCAACCCTCATGAAGACCGATAGCTTTATCTGGGGAGTGCAGGTGCTTGGCGGGCAGTTGGAGGTCTTGTGACCTTGTAGCTTCAATAAACTTGTAAATTAGAACTGTACAAAATGAGCCTGTTCCTTCGTGCCTCACAGCCACCCCAATCTCTTTTTTCAAATCCTCTAAGTCGCTTCCAAATGCAAATTGCCCAATATGAGTAGTATACTTTCTTGTCATAGGAAAATCATGAAGAGTATAGTATAAACTCTACAACTACATTTTAAAACAAGATCAGATTAACCACAAGATTCCCCACAACTCAACTGCCAAGAAATATGAGGACACTTCTGACTCCACCTAGACATATGATCCAGTTTGGCCAATTTTGCATCACGGCTTATTTTTCAGAGAAAAATAATTTTAAATGCAGCAACCTTTTGCTATTGACTCAAAGAATGCCAATCTAAGATTTAAACAGGGAGCATGTCAGAGTAACCACTTTAAGATAGGAATCTTTCATTTTTAAAATGAAAGTGAAAGCAAGCAATGCCTGTTTCAGATGCATCTCATCAGTATAGTTTGGTTTAAAATTACATAATTGAGTAAGGATTACTTAGTTTTGGTGAAAAAAACAGAGCCTCCCATATATAAATATACCTCTTTCTGGCTCTTATTGACGATGTACTTACACATTCTGTTGCATTAATGGTTAAAGAGCTGGAAATGAGCAAATGTCCTTGCTTCAAAGTGACAAAAACATCCATTGTTCTGGAAAAAAAGGGGAGGGGATGCAAACACAATATTTAATAGTATGCTTACACAGTGATTGATCAGATACAGTGAAAAAAGAGAATGTGGCAATCGAGCCAGATCTTGGCAGTGTTAACTTGTTTGCTAAACAGCTCACAGCAAAAACAACTCCAGCTATGTATGGGAGGTTGTAATGAATGGCTCAGGCTATTATTATCATATGGAGAAGAAAGCTACAAATCCTTGCACATCCAGTAGAGATGGAAAAATTGCTCCTTGATTATAGCGTCTCAGATTAAAAAGATTTGTGCTTGGAGAAGTCCTATAAATCAGCACATATTTTAAAAACAATCAGCATTCTAAACTTCCATGTCCTTGGAGTCTTCCAGAGATGTGCACTCCAAGTACTTGCATCATCCCAAGTACAGAAATACATAATGCTCTGAGTTGACTTGGAATCTGCCCAACCAAGTAGGGTTACAGAGGTAAGGATTTTACCTCAGCTCTGCAACAAATCCTTAGCAAATTGATATTTATTAGTCACCATTAGCATTCTATTATCACCATCCAGACAAGGCCTTTTTTCATTTTCCAATCATTTATCATATTTCTCACCTGCTCAATAATTTTTGGATGGATTGGAAAGCTGCTTAAAATATTAAAAACTATAATGTATGTGTACATGTATCTGTATATACATGTATGTGTGTATATCTGCATGTCTGTCTGTCTGTCTGTCTATGCAGCATAGGGAGGTTATAATAAAAACATTAAGATGCCACTACCCTCAATGTGAACACCTGAAATGATAATTTGAAAAAAACACCTACAGAAATGCTTGGCTAAAGAATAGCTTTGTCTAGGATTGAAAAGACATCAAGGTGGGTACCTGGCAGGTTTATCTGGGGGCAGAATTAGATAAAAAAAGGTCCTACGTAAATGATAAAGACTTTTTCACTTGGCAGCGCATCCAAGATTACTCAAGACCTGAATGGGTACAGATGGATAAATATTCTTGGTTCTCATTCAAAAGACTGGTATCAAAGGTTTATACTGGGCCTGAAAACAGTGGAAGAAAGGCAGTACATCCTGTTTGGCCAAAGACCCAATGAAATCTATAACCCTGCACTCAACTTAACTTATAAAAAACTACATGATCAAATAATGTAGTTATCAATCGAAAACCATAACCATTAATCCTAACTCAACTCTTCATCCTGGAAGCATAAAAGTAATAAAAATAACATCTAAAAAAAGATTCCTGGGATGTAAAGAATGTATATTGGGGCACGGTGGCCAAGCAGGTAAGACACTGGCTTGTCAGCCAGAAGGTTGGCAGACTGAGTTCGAGACCCAAGTGCTGCTGCATAACAGGGTGAGCTCCCATTACTTGCCCCAGTTCCTTCCAATCTAGCAGTTTGAAAGCATGGAAAAATGCAAGTAGATAAATAGGTTCCACCTTTGGTGGGAAGGTAACAGCATTCCATGTGCCTCAGCATGTAGTCATGATGGCCACAAGATCACAGAAGCATCTTTGGTCAAATGTTGTGAATTGGACATGAACACCACCCCTTAGAGTTGGACATGATTGGTAGAGGAAACCTTTACTTTTTAAAGAATTATATGGACTCACTCACGCCCATAAGAATGTCAGGACTGGCAATAAACACACTAATTACCATTCCAGCAACACAGATATAGCATAAGGACCACTAATTAGGACTTGTTGGGGTTTTCTAGAAAGAGAAATTAGGCAGCAGAGAAACATAAATAAGAAAGTGGTTTCTTGTTTCTTCAAATAACTAGAAAAACCCAAACACATGGTAAGGATTAGAGATCAGCTGCTCCTAGCCTCTATGGTTTTGATCACAGCATCAGCAAGTTTCCTTACATGCTTATGTTTTCAGATTTTCAGAGATGTGTGGGATTTACAGGTCCAGGATAATTTTATCTATTAAGCCTGATCCACATCCTTTCTTGAACCATTTTTGTGAGCTTGATGCCAGTTATTTCAATTTTATCTTGACCAATACGCTCTCTGTCCTTTAAGATTTTTCTTTTTGTTATTTCCATTCTCCTCCACACAGTGGGAATTGCAACAGAATTCCAAATGTTTTAAATGTGATTCTGAGAATTGTGAGTAAAAAGACTTAATCCCAATCCCAAACACTAACACGCTCAACTTGCCCAAATGTCAATCATCCTCATCAGAACTCTTGCTTTCCAAACAGAAAAGGCTCATTTTCTGTTTTCACCTTCTCTTCTGTTGGCTTATTTAATTTTTTGTTGGGCATAAAATTATGAATTGTCAGACCACAATTAGCTTTCTATGACCCCGTGGAAAAGTTCTACAGGGTTACTTGAATCTCCTCTCCAACTAATTCAACAAACAGTTTAGATAATTCATTTAAACATAGTGTTGACAAATGCCTAAGTGCATAATGTTTTAATTCCTAATAAAGTACAAAGTTTTTTTTCATCTTTATTTATTTCCAGAACTCTAGCAGTCAGATTTGTTTACTTCCTTATATGTTCATCAGTGCACAACTAGATAGGCAGCACCCAACCCACTTTAGCCAATCTTGAAAAAGCAAGCTACATCAGATCTGGTTATATTTGGGCAAGAAAATGCGAGGACTTTAGATGAGAATGGTAAATCAAAAAATATCTCCCAAGAAGTCAGCAGTAAACTTCTTTCATATCACTTCCAAGGAAACATACACAAAGATGTCCATGAACCGAGTTGGATGCAGAGACCTTTATTCTTTTTCATTCATTAATATCTGTTTTTCCCCACTCAGTTAATTCCAATTTTGAAAAAAAAATCAAAGAAATCCTTAACCCTACCAGGAGCAAGACTGGCTCCAGAATCTGCGCTCTGCCGATAGTTTTTCTTCTCCAGCCTCCTATAACAAAGGGCTGAAACCTGACATTTTTCTCAGCAACACAAAACAATTCAAAAGTTAAGTCCCACAAATACGGGACTTAACCTGTACCAAATACATTGCTTGACTCTCAGTTTTCCACTTTTTACCTTCAGCTGCCAGCCATCCTGACCATAATCGCAAGCAAAAAACTTAGTTGCTGACAGCTGAAAATCTGAAGGAGAATAATTCAAGTGGAATTACTGAATTGAGGGAGGAGAGATTTGATGGGACACTTCAGAAGCTCCAACATCTAGTCAAACAAAAGGGAAAAAGGAGTGTCAAACATCCGACAATCTTTTAATTACATCTTTGAAGAGGGAATCAAAACAAAGATTTATTCTGAAGTACAGACAGTCCTTAATTTATGACCGGTCACTTAATGACCATTCAAAGTTATGACAGACTTCAACAAAACTATTTACAACCCAGTTTCAAAGTTCCAACGTCTGTCACCTCCGTGGTCACATGAATGCACTTAGCAGTTAGCAGGTATTTACAACAACTTGCAGCACCCCATGGTCACGTGACCATGATTGATGACCTTTTGCTAGAAATTAGCATTTACTTCCAGTTTTCAGCAAAAAACACCCGAACAATGGATTTGCTTAACAACAGTGGTGTTTGCTTCATGATCATGTTTACTTTATGAATGATGCATTCACTTAGTGTCCACCACAATAAAGGACACAAAATTGGATCCAGTCACATAGTGACTTACAACTATAATTGTGGGCTCAATTACAGTCTTAGCTCGAGGACTAGCTGTAGGGAATTAAAACAGATGCCACAAAGCACTCTGTGGTCCTGTGAAGAGCTTCGCAGACCTACTGGCTTTTCATTTTATTCATCAAACTTATATGCAACCATCTCGTGAAAACGACTCAAGCGCTTAAAATCCCTTGCTTCTGGAATAATTGTAGACAATACAAAGCATGACACATCCACTTCCATGCTAATGTGGAAGGTTAGTGTGAAGATACAAATATGACTTTTAAAATCCTGCATGAAAGGGCAGGTTTGAAACACAATAATGCATGAGTGGGTGCCAGGCTACTACAGGCATTGCCCAAATGTTTACTGCTTTTGAGACAGAACAGACAGCAATAAATGCCACTTTCTCTATGCCAACTTTTTTTCTCTGTGGCATTGTAACTCACCATATTGGACCGCTTCTCCTAAATAACCAACAAAGAACACTGCCAGCAAGGCAAAACATTTAACACAAATGAGTCCTCCTCAGATCAGGCCCTATTGACCTGGCACCCCCAATGAGCAATGAGGGGACCCTTCCCAGGACAAGCTATTATGCCAACTCTCTTGATATCTCAACAATGCAGCAATTGGAAACAGCAAAGCACACAACCCCATATGGACAGGTCAGTGCTCATTTTTAATGCTGCACACCAAATCTGGCCCACCCGCCCCTTGAACAATGTGTACAGAAAGCAATAACTGTGCTTTATATATGTTTGAAGGTTTTATTTTTTAAGTTAAAGTGGCTCCCTTCTCATGCTGATTTAAGTGACATAATAGAGGATCTTTGCTAGATAATTTGGAGGCCCAGTGCTGATTTTCCTCTCTGCTTTTCCTTATTAGAAGAAATATTTCCTCTAATTTGGAAGAAATTTGGCAGGTTGAATATCCTCTAAGTGTCCGTCCTCACTCTTCATTCCTTTCTGCCAAGAAAATGAAGTAGCTGGATGTGTTTTGATACTGCCCCATTTATAACTTCTGGACAAGATTTTTGAGTAACATCTTGAAGTGGCCTGAATCAAACTGGATGTGGGAGAAGGAGGGGCTGAGCCAGGAGTAAAGAGGGAGATCAGTTTCAAATATCTGCACATGCACAAATGCCAATGATCCAACCCCTCATGAAGACCGTTAGCCTCATCTGGGGAGTGCAGGTGTTGGGTTGGCTGTTGGAGAAATTCTTGTGACCTTGTAACTTTAATAAACCTTCAGATTAGAACTGAATTGTCTGAGCCTGCTTCTTCGAGCCTAATACTGGATTGTTGTTGAATGTCAAGGCATAAACTCCAGTAGAACTGAGTCCTCTTCAAATTCCAAATCCCCAAATCATTGGGGCCCATATTACACTATATGAAGTACTTTTCATGCCTGAAAAGTATGTGCAAATTTTTTTATCAGTTTTGATTTTCCAGAATAACATTCATTCTGAAAATTTAAATAAGCATTCACAAATCTAGATCTTGGAATGTATGGAAGGAGATATGGGAAACATTATGTCAACATGAGAATGTGTTTCCCCAAGCTGAAAATTATTTAAAAAACAAGATTTCAAGCAACGCCATTGTTCAACCATGCTTAGAGACTTGTGACCATCACACTTTATTATTATTATTAATTACACTAAGCATACAGGTGGGAAATCCTTCGATGGTAGGAAAAATATTTGAGATATTTGGGAAAGCAAATGAAGTACTGAAGATGAAAACTGGTGACAGTCATGTCACAAACATGGTTGGGCCTAGAATTTGAGGAGTCTTCTGCATTTAGGAGAAAGTTGTGTCTTTGTATCTCACCTCATAATTGTATTGATTTTTAACAACTGTGATTGGAATGGTAAATCACAGCAACATAAGGCTTGATCCCATAACAAATAAAAGACATATGGATAAATGTGTATGTACTAGAACAGCTGGGATTGACAACAGTCAATGCTAAAGGGGAATTCTCATCCATGTTCCGACCTCAGATTAACCCTCAGGCAAGGACAACTAATCCAATTTATCATTTTAGAAGTAATTCCATGCAGTTGTTGGCTTAATATCCAAACTCTGAGCAACTAACTAAAACCTTTGTATTCCTCCAACTCATGTGATGAGCAGGTAGAGGAAGAGGGATATTAGAGGAAAAAAGATAGGAAGGAGAAAAGGAGACACCCTCCTTTCAAGTGGTATTCCCTCACCACGGATCTAGGCCACTATGACAAAGTGGTCCCAACTAGAATAATCCTGACAGTGATCCTCAATTTTCAACAGCCTCTTATTTTAAGCAACAAAACTCAAGGCTGAATTAAGAGCATAGCCCCGAATTATCAATGGATCGTGGGAGTGCTTGTGGAGGGAGAAGTGTATGCTTTAAATGTGTGCCATTCACATCCTGACTTCCCTTTCTTTTACCTTTAATAAGTTTTAAAAAATAAAGGTTTTCCCTGCTAGTTGTGACTCACTCTATGAGGTGGTGCTCATTTCCAAATCATAGGGATGAGCCAGGATTGTCCGAAGACTCTTCTGTGGTCACATGGATGGCATGACTATACACTGAGGCACATGGAACATTGTTACCTTCCCAACAAAGGTGGTGCCTTTTTATCTACTTGCATTTTTACATGCTTTCAAACTGCTAGGCTGGCAGGAGCTGGGGTGAATAATGGGAACTCACCCTGTTAAGCAGCACCTTTAAAATAATGCAAACCCTGATTCACAGAAGTAGGACAATGTTTTTGAAAGCATATTTAACTACACCATATGCCTCTTTAAATCATTTTTATCAAACAAGTTGTAGAGTTCATTTCAGTCTTTTTTTCCTCTCTTTTTCAACCACTTACTGGTATTTATCCAATTTGTTCCTTTCTTTTTGCCAAATTGCAGGTTTGAGATCTCTACTAGACAGAAGGACAGCTGCGCTATTGTTGACTGTTGTGGAGGAAAAAAAAAATTTTTTAGGGGGGAAAAAGACTGCAGAAACAGGCCAAATCACAAGAAGAAAGTGAGATTTGCTTTGTCATTCGGTATAGGACGTAATGAAGTTGGAACATTTTTTAAAAGTACTGAATATTGTTCTTTGTGCTTTGTCTTGTGGGCCATTACAGACTTAAGATGTGCATTTGCTTGCAACTGAGGCCAATAATGCACTGGCTTTTCACATAATTTCCTCCCTATTTCCAAAGCAGAGTGTTCACTGCCAAACAAAACCGAACTTTCAAATAAGAATATAGAGTAGGTATTCAAAAATACAAATCACTGGAGTCTGTACACTCTCCCCAACCCTCTCTCTTTCTTTTTCTGCCTCCATTGCTGAAATTACCCACAATGTCCCAGAAGTTCCAGGATGGGCAGCCATATATCAGTCAGGAAAATAACTCTTAAGACAAGTCACCCCTGCTTTCAAAAGAGAGATGTTCACCACGACCTCTAAATAATGAAACATCTGGGTAGGACTTGTTAAAATGCCCTTTGTTTGGAAGCAGATCAATCTCCCAAGCTAACGGGAACTTGCAGATCTTCCCCATGTGGGTGGTCTGGGCTATATGCAACCCCCAGTGCCTTTTTAGATCCCAGAAGCTCAGTGTCCAGTCTTATTTCAAAAGATGTGATTTCCCCCCCCCCCACCACCACCACCAATCCTTGCCCAGCAAAAAAACACCATTGTTGGAGGAGCCAAAAGAAGAAAAGATCGCACTAGATGCTGCGGGCTAATGAGGGTGGAGCAAACAGCTGGCTTTGAGGACTCGTCCACCAGCACATTGTTAATTATTTAAAGGAGAGGACAGAGGGAGCCATCAGCACATCTGTCACCCATAGCCACACAGAACCATTTCTCTTTGCAGGACCAGATGTGTTTATTCGGGAGCGATACTAACTAGCTTCTTAATGGTTCCAAGTCCTTCGCCAAAAGTTAATTAGACAAACACAGTAAATATCCGCCACCTTTCCCTGCATGCCTTTAAAACAAATAAAAATAAAACAACAGCACCATAATGTTGACCAGTCTTCCCATACCACTGCTCAACACCAAGCGGAGGGGGGCAATGGGAACTTATCAAAAATCTACTGTACAAATTTGAGAAATACAAAGAAAAGTCACTTCTTCCCTTTTTAAAGAAGAAAGGCCGTTGAAAATTCACAGATGGGACCTTCCAGTCCAATGGAACACCCAGCAATTGCAAGACCAGCAGATCTCCCTTCATTAGCTGGAGCAAAAGGATCAAAACTCCCAAATATCCCCCAAACCTGACAAATTTCTAAATATATTGCAGCAGCATCAACAGAGGTCTGTAATGATCTCCTGTATCTGTAAGAACATGTTCATGTGGTATCTTTAAAAAAATACAACTTAAACTTTAGAGGAAAAAGATGATCATGGGAAAGAGAAGGAAGGATGCACAGGAAATATTAGAAAGAAATTGGACGGATAATATTTCATAATATTATAATATTAGAGCCAGTTTGGTCTAGTGGTTAAGGCACCTGGCTAGAAACCAGGAGACTGCGAGTTCTAGTCCTGCCTTTTGCATGAAAGCTGGCTGGTTGACTTTGGGCCAATCACCAGGAGACCGCGAGTTCGAGTCTTGCTTTAGCCATGAAAGACAGCTGGGTGACTTTGGACCAGTTACTCTTTCTCAGCCCAACCCACCTCACAGGGTTGTTGTTGTGGGGAAAATAGGAGGAGGAGGATGTGTTGGATACGTTAGCCTCCCTGAGTTATTTGTAAAAATAATTAAGGCAGGAAATAAACAAATTAATATATCTCCTATGTGAACTTTTTAAAACCCAAATCTTCACATCATCCTCTTATTTTTTGACACATTTGTGAAGAGTTCTTCAGGAACATCTGTCCCAAAAAAGGAAGAGAGAAAAACTATTGTATGTGTAACAAGCAAAGGCTAAAACTGTGGGAGCTTTTTGTAATAGTTACGATACCCAGTTTCATATGACCAAAAGGAGAGAAGATGGATGAGATCTGTCATAGGGATCATTAAAGGTAAGGTTAGGATTTAGGAATCTAAGGAAAACAAATCAAATCATCACTCATATTTAATTCTGAGCAACTATGAAACAAAACTGGACCCAGCCATGTCAAGAATGTTGGTTATCCTACTTTTTTTAGTAGTGGAAGAAGCAGTAATTATACTTGCCGTAGACAAGCATAGAAAGCTCTGTGGATGATCTTTCATTCCTTGAAACCAGAATTTGGTGACTCTCATATAACTTATATGATAACTATCATAACTATATGCTCTCATATAGTTTTCTTGGTTATAATCTGGTACTTTCATAATTTGGAAAAATACCATTATATGGATTCACTGGATTTGGGCACAAATAAACTCAATCATGGTTTACAGCAGGGTGTCCAACTTTGGCAGTTTTAATCTGTATGAATTCTAGGAGCTGAAGTCCACCCATCTTAAAGTTGCCAAGGTTGGACACACCTGGTTTACAGCTTACGATGATGTTTCCCCAATAAACCAAGATTTAAACACTCAATGGCTTGCATATATCCCCAACCAGAAAAAAATATCACTCTAAATATGATCCTATATGTACCTGAGATTAACTCCTACTAAACTCAATGAGGTTCCCTTCTGAAGAGCATTCATAGGCTTGTACTATATGATAATTTCTTCTTTGCAAACTGTTTTTAGGAGCCAGCTTCAGCTGACAACACATGAGGACATGGTTGTCTACCAACCGCATCGTATCTTTCCAAAATGACTCAGCTGTGTCTGCTTTATAGATCTGACAATCCCCTTTCCCTCCTCTTTAGCCAGATGCTGCTGTGAATTAATAAAAAAAACTAAGTTTCACAATCAGTTGAATGTAATAAAGCATAAATCTCACTTGAGTTCCAAGTTGCTTTACAAAAAGAAATTGGTATATTATTATAGTGCTGGAAAACAGCTTGCTGTTAAAAGTGGGGGCTGGCCAAAAGAACAGAAACTTCTCAAGCGACAAAGTGGAACTGCAAAGGCTGTTCTTTTCTTCTTTGCAAAATGCAGGATGGTGAACCCTGCAATATAAGTGGGTTGTAAAGCTCATCCCACATTAACTCAGATTTTAAGAAGACCTTATCTTCTGTTGCACAGGACAGAGAATCTAGAAGACTTGCAACTGACTTCAGAATGCAATAAAAACCACAAGTAAGAGTGGAATTGCAGTTATTTTTAATTATATTTGCGTCCCAGAAAATTTCTAAGCTTAGAGAGGCTCGTATGTTGCCTCCCTCTCATTCTATATTTATCTTTTTAATAGCCCTGTAAAGTAGGCCAAGCCAATGAAATTCAGGACCGGGAAAGAGATCCAAAGCAAAGTCTCTACCATTCTGACTTCAAACACTGTAACCCGCTGTATCAAAATACAGGGTCATTATACTTTCTGAATTATATTTTCATGAAAAGAATATGGGATTTGTGAGCATCACCACTCTATTCTGCATGGGGTAGATGACACTTTGAATACTGTGTCTAGTTCTGGGCACCACATTTCGAAAGGACCCAAACCAACTGACACAGATGCCAAGACGGACAGTACGGATGATCAGAGAACTAACAGCTAAGAAGAAAGACCCAAAAAAGAAGGAGTCAGTTGAATCCCAAGAATAGAGGACTCAGGATGGGAAATGAAAGCAATCTTCAAATAAAATGGTTGTCTTGTTTACAATTTCAGAATGCAGAATAGAGCAGGCAAGTGCCAGGTGAACATTAGTTAAAGTATCCTATCAGAATGAGCAATACAACAGCACGATCAATGGCCCAGAAGAGCAGCGAAGGGCAGATAACCACCATTTGTGGATTCTCTAATGGGTCAAGCCAGGGAGATAGCCAAAGGACAGAGGGAAGGGACTTCAGGACTGATCTCGGTTTGTTTTCTGTTGCTTGTAAGACTGTGGCTAAATTGAGGGTTTAGTGACAGCCTATGAAGAAAAAAGTGGGGAGGAGTAGGAATAGTTCTAAAATTAAGCTAAACCTTGACATGGAGTTCAGCAGGAGATGCTGAGGAAGTTGAAGCCCAGTTGGTTTTTGTACAGGCTGCCAAGAAAGCCAAAGGTCTTTCACACAAAAAGCAATGCGTTAGGTTGGGCTGGAATTTTTGACTCAACATGCTAGTTAAGGATTGCTGTTCAAACTCTAAAAAAAAAAGCTTTTCCTCTTCTCTTTTAACTTTCTGTCAATAGTACTGTGGGGCCATAGTTATTTTACAGTCGGAGGCCTCCCACCACTGCCAAAACTCCTTAGGCAAATCATAAAATTATCTTCCCAACTGCTGGTACCACTCTGAGCAAAATGCTTGCAAAATCAGATTATATTACTTAGTAGATATGTAAGGTGCTGAGCACTGGGAAACTGTTTGGCCAAACTAGAGGTGGAGGTATTTTTCAATGCTAAACGTACAGGTAGTCTTCAACTTACAACCATTTTTCAGCAACTGTTCAAAATTACAACAGCACTTACAACCAGTCCTCATACTTACGACTGTTGCAACATCCCTAGGATGTAGTATGGATCATGTAATCCATCATCTAGGATTACATGATCAAAATTTGGGCACTTGAAACCAGCATGTATTTATGATGGTTGCAAGGTCCCAAGGTCATGTGATCACCCTTTGCCATCTTCCCAGCCGGCTTTGCCAAGCAAAGTCAATGAGAAAAACCAGATTCTCTTAACAACCTCAGTGATTTGCTTAACAATCATGGCAGAAAAGGTTGTAAGATTGAGTGTGGCTCACTCAACAGCCACCTTACATAGCAATGGAAATCCTGGGTCTCACTTCGGGTCGTAAGTCAAGGACTATCCGTATGGGAACAGGCCAGAGGGAAATTTTCAGAAACCTAAACCATAAAACCTCACAAATCAAAGAGAAAGCTAAGTGAATTAGGCTCAGGATGCCAGTTTTGGGACCCTGTGTACCAAATTCCCCTTCTCTGCAGAAAACGAACGCAGAAAGAAAAGAGTGAGCACCAATTATGTAAATTTTAAAAAGTCTACGCTTGTTTAATCTGTGTGCTGCCTGCAAGCCCCAGGATGTTAATGTTTACTCTAACTCCTAATTTACAATTGCTCTCTCGACCGACAGATGCTGTCACACTTCCTCCAACCTCGGTACGATGCAGCTCGGTTGATGATGCAAGAGGCGGGATCCTGTCTCGTTGGGGGTAAAGCATAACGGATCATCTCCGCCCTCCACCGGAGCCGGCAGCAGGGATGGGAGATTCGTCAGGAGTGCGATCCAGTCCAGCGATTTTCCAGCGATGCCTATTTTATTTTAGTCTGGCCTCCTTGTGCGTCAGCATATTTGTATTTGTCAGCAGCAGACGCTGTCCCTTTCACATCATTTAAACTTCATCTAGTCCACATTCAAATCCCACTGGAGAAAGGAGGGAGCGCAGCAGTTTGCAAATTGCTGTTGAGTTAGCAACTCAAGTTCATTCCTTGAAGAGAGGCATTGGGTGGGATCCAACAGCGGCACGGACGATGCCAACAGAAAGTCAGAAGTGCAAACCCGTCTGTTTGTTTTCGGGGCTATCGGCTTCGTAATGCGCTACAAGGCCGAGCGTCTCGCCATTTTTTTAACGCCCCTCCAAAACCACAAGACTATGTCCATCCAATGTCCTAAAATTATGTTTCCAAGCCTACTGTACCATGTCACATCCGTGCATGTGTGACCCACCGATGTTTAATGCGGCTGCCCAACAAGAGCCACGAGTCCATTCAGTGCTTTCCTAGCCCTGCCGTTGTAATTTAGTGCATGCTGAGTGCAGCAGCCTGACAACTCCAGCCCGATATAATAAAAATACAACATGTTCTCCTCGTTTGCACCAAGGTTGGAAAGACATGCAATAAAAATTCAGCACATTTTGTGCTCATTTGGCAGGTTGCACTGTAGCGATCATTTTGGAGCTAAAACAGATGAGCTCCGCATGATGTTTGGATGTACCATTTCAGACTCTTAAAAGGGGGGAAAGAAAGATCGCGCAATGCTTCTGTGCTTTCAGCATGCACATTCCCCTCGACACACAAAAAGCAATGCGTTAGGTTGGGCTGGAATTTTCGACTCAACATGCTAGTTAAGGATTGCTGTTCAAACTCTAAAAAAAAAGCTTTTCCTCTTCTCTTTTAACTTTCTGTCAATAGTACTGTGGGGCCATAGTTATTTTACAGTCGGAGGCCTCCCACCACTGCCAAAACTCCTTAGGCAAATCATAAAATTATCTTCCCAACTGCTGGTACCACTCTGAGCAAAATGCTTGCAAAATCAGATTATATTACTTAGTAGATATCTAAGGTGCTGAGCAAATATCTAGTTATATGCAAACAAATGTGCCTAAGTCTCATAGCTTTCCCGCCCCAAAAAAGATCACCCATTCCAATTTTCCATCTCCTGTATTCCTTTTTTTTTTCCTGAAGCAGGAAAAAATGTACCCTCCACATATACAGTGCAAGAAAGGAAACCTCTGGGATATGTCTGATGACTATAGAGGACTTCATCAAAATACTTAATACAAGCTGGTCATGAGCTGGTGATTCCATATCATTCTCAGCTGTAAACCTTGATTTATTACCACCCCATCTTCCATTTGTGTCTTTCTGAATTTAGTTATATACTTCCAGGCCAAGGCACAACAATTTTTATTTTCTGATTACGCTCACATGGACCACATGATATCCGGTAATGAATGGAATAATGAATATCCCATCCATTACAAGTACTGTGGGATCTCACAGCAGGTTTTTTTAAGTGATCTCTAACACTTCTAATTTTCCCACAAGTCATCTGGAAATTATGATTCAATTGTCCCTCTGTATCATAAGCAGCTGAAGAATTCCACTGCAACTGATGCAGAAATGTGAGAAAAAAGAAAGAAACATACACAAGATTTCGACTCTGAAAAGTTGGAGCTTGAAAGGGGCGGTTTAGACTTCTTAAGAAATATCCCCAACTTCCAAAAAGTGCCTAGAGCTTGCAAGAACCCATTTTCAAAAACGACCATCCAGTAGGGCGAAAAGCTGTACAGTCAGAACAGCCTTTTTTGGACATTTGTTTCCAGATGCCAAACATTTTACACACCTCTGACAATAAACTGTTGCAGATCACACTAACATGCCAATTTCAGGGGACAAACTTTGCCTTTCAGTGAAAGGAATATATAGAGCAGGGAAAAAAAACTTTTTAAATTTTATATTCAATTTTTCCTGCCTGCCCCAGATAGCACAGGTAGTCTTCGACTTATGTCCATAATTGGGACTGTTGCTTTCTGTTGATACACAAAATTTATGTTGCTAAACAAGGTGGTTGTTAAGTGAGTCACACCTGATTTTATGATCTTTCTTGCCATGGTTGTTAAGCAAATCATCCAGTTGTTAAGTCAATTACACGGTCCTTAAGCGAATATCCAGCTTCCCCCATTGATTTTGTTTGTTGGAAGCCAGCTAGCAAGGTTACAAATGGCAATCACGGGACCTCGGGATGCTGCAACTATTGTAAATACATGCCAAGTGGTCACGTGACCATAGGAATGTCATGACAGTCATAAGTGTGAAGACTAGTCACAAATCACTTTTTTCAGTGATGTTTTAATTTCAATCACTAAATGAATGGTTCTAAGTTGAGGACTACCTGTACATCAATGAAGTAAGTTAATCCCCCCATCCCACCTTATACTTTAATGGGATAAAGTACTTACTGTCCAACCTCGTGGAGAATGGGTGCCGGACAGAGCATGAAATGAGGTTCTAGTCTTTCGGGGTTTTCAGCTAAAAAACAAAACAAAAGAGATCAAAATGCCATGCGTTGTACAATCAGAACCCATCAAAGGATCGGCAGTGTTCATTGCATCCTGAAGTCCTTGAAAACAAGATAGAGGGAGGAGGTTGACTAAGAAGCATTATGAGTAGTAAAGACAATGCCCTGCTACCCTTCACCAGCAGAATCAGGTACAAAAAAAAAACCTCTTCCACTTGTAGAAGGTTCCTTAAGGTATAATTTTTCCAAAGTAGATCTTTTAATTTGGGCAGAACTTACTCCAGTTTTAATGTCAGGGATTCGATTCATCCGTTGAGATAAACTGAACTGACACTTGTTTTGTTTTGGCTTAGCACTACTGGTGCACCCTGGCCCAAAGACCAAATAGGGAAGGGGAGGCTAGGAGGTAACCTCTTGCTTACAGCATGGACGGGTAACCCGCAATCCCTGCTTCCCTTTTTTTGGCTCCCAAGCACCCCAAGTTTGCTTTGTTGAACTGTGATGGTAAATGGCCACGTTTAGAGCAGGGGAGGAAATGGTTCGTCCCCCATTCTTTCTCTAGTCTCCATCATTCAAACCAGTCATTATTTATTTCTGAAAGCAAAACCTCTCTTATGTCAGGTCCAAAACCAAGAATGACGCACAGTACTTCTTCAAAGCTGAATTCTTTATTGTTTCACATCAATAGACAAAATCGTGCCAGACTGAGGTCTCTACTGTCTGCCTCTACGATATGCTTTCTGAACTATTAGGGAGGGGCTGTATTCATCCACTTTCTCTCACACAAAATATCTTCGCTGAGTTCTCTCCGGAAGGCATCCCCTCCTTCCTCATCTCCTCGCTATATTCTATCACACCTGAGTATGATTCCTGGTGATTTCTTGGACATACCCATATTGGGTTTTTGGGGAGAAAAAATTATGGGTGAGCTCTCTCAGGCAGCCCAGACAAGAAGCATCAACCACAAGTACTAACCACTACATTTATTGTTAAGATTATAGTTATCAAAATCTTGCAAGTCTGAAAGTACCTCTCCCATCCCTTATTTTATTCTCCCAAAAACTAGGATGAGTCCTTCCTGAGATGCTTTCTCCACTCCTACTCCTCCTGCAGACTCAGCTTGTGTTTATCACACTACTGTCTCATCTGAGACTCTTCCTCCTTCTCCCAAGGTCATTCCTAGATACCATTAAAAATCAGAAGTAGTTAGTTAGTCAAGTGCTGGCCTAATCTTTTGCTTTTCCTTGGTTCTCTCTTCGTTCCCAAAGTTTGCTGAGGACACTGGAGGCATGATCATTTATAATGAGAGTTATGATAGATATCCCTGACTCCTTTTTCATGCAAATGGTCATGCCTCCAATGTTATGATCTCCTTGTTTCTGTTTCACCTGCACTTCTAATGTTCACAGCAAGCTTGAGGAACACTCAAGAGTTTATCATCTGATGACTCAAAATCACATCTCTGTGCTGTAGGGATACTTACTGATGATTGTTCCATTTATCATGTAAGTGCAGTTGACACTGTCTGGTGTCATTCCCAATGTCAATCCTGTTCCTCTTAGAACAACTTGAAACTCCTCTGAAAAACAAAACCAGACCATCATCAACTTCATCCAAGCCAAAAGAAATACAAAAGTTTCCTCACTGGCTTTTGAGCGGAAGATTAACTCTTAATATTTTACACCCAGTGCAGATTGATATTCAATGATTTGAATATGTATGATTTGAGAAAGAACCCATTAAGAAATTCTTGTCCAAGTAAAGCAATTGAACAAGAAGAGAGAGTGGGAGGTCAGTTGTGATATGTCTCAAATGACCATTCTTTCCACCAAATTTTGAGAGGGCGTATTTTGGATCAGAGATGTATTTGTTCAAACCATCATCTTCTTAATGTCCTTCTCCTTTATTTATACTGTAAAAACAAAAGAAGCATTCAGCCCTCTATGGTTCTCCCCATAGTTATCACTGAATTATAGCTTTTAATGTAATGGAAAGAGTAAATTATTAACTCTATGGGGAATAATTATTAAATGCAAGGGATTAATCACAAGGACTGATTTTGATTTAAATTAAATTAAATCGGGTTTACTGAGGTTTTTTTTTTTTGGCTCTACCACAAAAGTCAAGTACTGTACAGACTTGGGCCTGAAAATGTTAGTCCAGCCTTGATGTAAAATACTCTCTGCAGGCTTTGCATTGGCGTTGCACAACTTGAAAGCACTTTTCCACAACCGGGACTAAATCTTTACTATAAGTCAGAAACAGTATACTTTACTGCAGGTAGTCTCTGACATTCAGGAATGATCCCTAAACTTCTCTGAATTTAAATACAGCACCTTTGGTACCCTCTTTTTTACATTGTAAATTAGCCTTTTATTTTCCACACTCGCTTGTGAGTGGCAGTTGCCTGTTTACATTCACCATCTTCCTGCCCTAGGCAATTCTAGTGACTCCTGAAATGCTAACCCCTCTAAAGTCTAAACTTAGGAATTTCCAATTTTTTTTGGCTTGCTCCTCCCACTCACCCAAATGATCAAAGGGATGTGAGAAGAGCATGGCAGCAATCCCAGATCTTGCTACGGCGACTGTGGTTTTCACTTCAACATGGAAAGAGGAATGGGGGGAGATGGGAAAGTCCACGCCCTCCAACACAAAGACTGTTGAGAATTTAATAAAATCTTACAAAAAACTTGGCCCAGGAATACACAATTCCAAAAGAACAAATCAGATCAGTCATTCACTCCATTATCAGGCCAACCTAATTGAGAACTTGTGAAAATCAGGTTTATAAATTAGGAACAGCTGTTCCAGCCCTTGCATTTCTTTTTCTGCAATAATCCTCGTATTTCAATTCTTGGTTAGGAAATATCACTAAATATCCACGAAAAGGACGATGATAATTTCTAGCAGTCATTGTGGGTGAATAAAAGCTGTTTTCCTAATGGCCAAAATTCATTTCTCTTAGTCAAAAAGGATTTATATTTAAGATGTTCAGATACATTTTCAAAATATTTAATGAGAGGCAATCTTTTTCAATAGTAACCAGTACATTTCAAGAATAAAATCCCTCCTGCAAATTAACCACCATATTCCTGCTTCTGGTAATTTATAAGTTAGAAATCTACATATTTTTGCATACTATCAATCAAAAGTGTATTAACGAGAGGCTCAGATTTTAGCTCATCTCTCCTTTATCCCACTCCATACACTGCTCTGACATGAAACTGCTACTCATGAGCTGATTTCTCTCCCTATTTCACAGAACCCATCACACTTACCGGCAGCTAATTCAATGGGAAACGCTAGCTGAAGTAGGAAGTTTACTAAATGACAGCGGGAAGTGGTTACAGGTCGTCCTCAACTTACAACCGCTCACTTAGCAACTGTTTGAAGTTTAATGGACACCCCAAAAGGTACTTACGATCCAGTTGCAAAGTTCCAAATGCATGTTGAGTGCTCTGCAACCTACCGGCATTTATGGTTGTTTAAAGTGTCCTGCAGTCGCTTGACCACATTTTACAACACATAAAAATTGCCCATAGTAAATACTGGACTTGCTTTATGACAGCCGCAAAAAAGGTCATTAAAAAATGGGTCCAGTCATGTGGGTAACCTACTCTACAATTGTAACGGGTAGGGTCCATTATGGTCGTTAAGTCAAGCACCCATACATCCGAATGCAGCCTTTGATTATCTGTACACTTGAGTGCACTCGAGTACACTTGCCCACTCGGTGCGCACACCAGTTGCGTAGACTTCAGCTCTCAGCATTCTTAGCAATGGCCAGGCTGGCTGGGGGAGTCTGAGAATTGTGAACATGCAGATCAGTGTTTCTCAACACTGGAGCACCTCGACAGCTTGAAGATTTGTGGACTTCAACAATGCCGACTGGGGGATTCTGGGAGTTATAGTGCACACATTTTCAAGTTGTCCAGGTTGAGAAACACTGATATAGATTGTGCCCCCACTGAAGAAAGGTAAGTTAGCCTAACTCTGTTTCACCAAATTATTGCAGAGATGGCCTAAGGAAGATGTTGGCTGCAATCCAGAACATTCTGGAGCTGAAAAAGTAACAAATCTCCCAGATTGTGGCATAACATAAACGTTATACGATAATCAAAATACGCATTACTTTTAAATCTATAACTTCCAAGGTTCTTGGAGAGGAAACCGTAAGAATTTAGATCTATAACACAGACGTTGGCAAACTGGAGCAAGGAAGGGAAGGTTCCTTTTATTCACATCTTCCTAC
>JANHZU010003741.1:81109-91520 GCA_032468055.1 Acrochordus granulatus
TCTGGCAGAGCTCTCATCTTCTTCAGAGCACACAAGCCCCCCAACCACAGCAAGGTGGTGCCTCACTGGGGGGATATCTGTACTAGCAGTCCTAGTTGCAACAGAAGCCATGCTGTGCGCTATAGATGGCAGCTGAACAAGTTACATAAAGTCAATGCAATCTGTTTAATCCAAAATATTTTACACGCAGCATCTACTGAAAACAACCTGAAACTGATTATGTACGAATGCAGATTACAAAGCAGACGCTCTCTGGTTGCCAGGGGATGTCTGGCAGACTGTCCGCAGGCTCTGGCAGTTCTTCTGCCAAGAAACAAATGACAAATCAAGTTCCAGGGTTGTTTTTTTTTAAAAAAAAACAACAACCAGATTTTGCCATGCAAAAAATAGCTCTTGTACAATCAGTTCAGTTTTATTTATCCAGCATAGAACCAAGACCTCCCAGCACTTTTTGACACCTGCAGCCCTGTTTCAGCTGTGGAGCCCAATGATGGCAGAAGGAAAACAAAGTAGCTCCCATAGTGAAGAAGAGGAGACTTTCATCTGGGTTGTAATATTCTGGAATAGGATGATGATGATGAAGGAGGAGGAGGAGAAGGAGGAGAAGGACAAGGAGAGGAGGAGGAGGAGAAAGGGGGGAGGAGCAGGAGGAGAAGCACCAGCATCACCACTACCACCACCATTAGCAATAGTGGCTGCTGCTTAAGTGAAGAAAATGAAGAAAAGGGTAGAAAGGTAAAAATAAAACAGCTGCTTTTCATACTTTTAAGCCAACCAAAAAAGCTCCAATAAAAATCAGTTTTGCAACACTCATTTCTAGAATGGTAGGCACACCAGAGGCTCTCCTCCCTGGTGGGTTCTTTTCATTCTTCCATCCATCAGAACTCTTAACTCCAAGACTCAACCTCCAAGCTGATGAGGAACATTCACTATTTTACGAACTATGAACTTTCACGTTGGTTGTTTCTGTTAAGCTTTTTTTTTTCTTGTTTTGAGACACAAACCCTAAACCCCTTGTGAAAAGGAAAGATGAAAAACTACGTAAAGCTTTGAGCTGGAGATTCAGCTGGGGTCAGTTCAACTATGTGAAATGTTGAACTAAGTTCAAATGGGACCTACTACATACCTAAACCCTGAACTAATTTTCAGGGTTGGTTTAAATTAATGGAGCAAAAGAACAATCCAGATTAAATGAGAGTCAAATAACCCACCCCTAGATCATAAATATTCATAAGTGAACAAATACAGAAAGGAATTTCTGGATTACACCAAAAAAATAAATGGTCTGAACATTCAATGGATTATATTTGGATCCTATCCAAAGCCTTCGGCAGCATAGAAATTTAATAAATAAATAAATAAAATATATCAAATATCTCTTTGGCCAACTAAATATAATAGACACTTGACACCTTTGGAAGTCACCCAGCATTCAAAGGGCAATCAACCATCAATGTTTTTCCAACAAGGTATCAAGAGGTGTTGGTCCTAAATCGGTTCTCAGGACTCTGAGCAGCTTATGTTCCCCTCTTTTATAGGAAGTCCTAGACTTACGCCATTCATTTAACAGTGGTTCAGCGTTATCATGAGGCTGAAAAAAGTGATTTATGACTCATCCTTGAAGTTATGACCACCTCTAATCACATGACTGCAATCTGGGCATTTATCAACTGGCTTGCATTTACAACAGTTGAGCATCCTGAGATCCCATCATTGTGTCCTTTCTGGCTCGCCTCTGACAAGCAAAGTCAATGAGTGAAGCCGGACTCGCTTAATGACTATATGACTCATTTAATAATCATGTGGTTCACCTAACAACCAAGGTGATTCACTTAACAGTCATGTGATTCACTTAACAACCACGGTAGAAATGGTCATCAAATTGGGTCCAATCATGCGATGACTCACTTAACTGCCAGATCACTTAGCAACTGAAATTCCAGTTCCAACTGCAGTTATAAATTGAGGACTATCAATCTTAATAAGATTAAAAAAGAGAGAGAAAAAAGTTAAGAACACAACCATTAACAATTCTGATTAAAATTATAAAAAGCTTCATCATCTAGGACTACTGAAATATCAAAACCTTTCCCATAAAATATACTATTTCTTTCATTTTGCAGGCATACAACCTGAGAAAAAAATAAATGACGAAGCATGTATAGCAATGCCTCGACAATGAACACAAATACATAAGGCACAGAGTCTCTGTCATGGTGTCGCAATGTACATTTCTTCACAGTCCACCCTGTGGAGACGCATTCCTTGACTCTTCTCTGATCTCAAAGCCTTCTGCCCAAAAAACTCAATTCTGAATCCTTTCCCCATCGCTGAGAGTAACTGTGTACACATCAAAACATATTTAACAATAAAAGCAGACATTTGCACAGTTTAATAGGTGATGGTTTGTTACACAAAAGCAGAAACACAACTTCTGAAGAGTTGGCTACCTTGAAAACACCCAGCAAAATCTAGAAGGTCTGTGAAACCTACTTAGAATTCAACAAAGCAGAGCAAGACAATCCGTTGATAGCAACTTGGAGGCTGCCTGTACTTAACAGTTACAAATAGAACATCTCAGTGGAACATATGTAGAAGAATCTCACACCTCTGTCTTTCAGAAAAGGCACATTTTTATCCCTCACAGTTACCATGCTGGTTGTCTTCCTTCCAAACCCTACTTAATATGTACTCATTTCACCAAGTCTTTCATTCTTGCCGTCAGATCTGAGAAGGCACATGGCTTGCTCCCAATTAATACATTAGCATCTCCGGTGAATGCTCCTACGTGACTCAGCATCTAGATGGCATGCCAGAGTTTTCAAAATGCTCTCCCATATTTTCCTGGCAACTTTTATAAGAGGGGCTGGCTACTGGAATAAAGCAAGGGAGCAAACTCATGCTCTGGAGCTAAAAGATGCCTGTATTTTGAGGACTTTTTTTTTTTTGAGCTAAAGGCTATATTTGAATGGCACATCAGAGGCCGCACTCCGAAAAGTAATGTATGGGGCCAAGCGAAAAAAATTAAATGAGGTCTCAAGATGTTACTTTCCTCTGAATCAAAACTAAATATACTCCATAGGATTATCCCCTCTCATATACCACATATACTCTCAGGTAAGGTGTCAGGCCCCCAAAACCAAGAAAGACACGTGGAATTACTTCTGAACAGTTTCCTTTATTGTTCTTTACCTACAAGTCTTGCCAAAGTAATCCAACTATTTGCATCACTATAAATTTTCTCCTGGGAATTGTTAGGGAGGAGCTTTCTTAACTCTCTTTCTCTGGACCAAACTATCTAAGCTTCACTGAGTCTTTGTTCACTGGGACGCAGCCCCTCCCTTCTGGGAATCCAGACTACATTCCGCCACATAAGCAGATAGTTTTAGGTGCCAAAATCCACCCAAAGTATCAGGTTCAGTTTATCCACTGATGAACAGATCTGTGGATATATATGGTAATACTTTTTAGAAGTACCTATATTTCCTGAGTAAGCCTATTTGCAGATAAACAGATCCTTCTATTTTTAACCAAAATACCATGAAAAATGCAGGTTCACTTGTTCAAATGTTCTTGGGTAGAACATTTTTCATGATATTTTGGTTAAAAATTCAAGGGTCAGCTTATCCACAGCTGGGCTTACACACAAGTATATACAATATGTGATAAATTTGCAGTTGTGCTACTTTACTAAGAGTGCTGATCTTGGAAACAACTTTTGGAGTTCTCTGAGAGTTACAAGAAAGCTTAGAATGGCAGTGTGGAGCATACATAATTCTGGGCCTATGATATAATCATTTATTATATGCCCTTAAGGAGATATTTAAATAAAAATTCAACCTAGCTACTTGTATGTCAAGGAAACAAATAATCCCCAAGAAGCCTTGAATCAGGTCGAACACTACTTATTATAACTATATAATTTTAATCATTGAAAATGTTTGTAGTTCTGTTGCATAAAAAAGGATTTGCTAGCATTTAAAAACGAGCAACGCAGGCATTTACTTACCTATCTTGTGTTATTGGCAGAATTACAGTTGCTTGCATGGAAAACACTATGAAGGATATTCTCATCCGGGGGCTTTTAAAGATAAGAAATAGAAAGAAAAATATTAACCTCAGCCATATAAACCAGAACATTGCAAGGACTTCTTAATTTGACTTTTTTTAATGTAAGTCAAATTAATATAGCAACGCACAGAAAACCATCTAGAATCCATCATATAAACTTTATCCTGAAGAGCAGAATAAATAAAATCCTGTTTGATTTTGTGGAATTCTTGGGGCTCTCTGAGGTTGGTTGTCTGTTTGCAGACATTTCACAACTCCAGTGGGGTACTGATGATGTTATCTCGTTGCAGAATGAAACATCTGCAACAAAACAACCCAGCTCAGAGAGCATCAAGAACTCCACAGTTCCACCCTGAACTACAGATATTCTCTTATTCACTCAGTTCACATTCTGGATCAAACAGAACATAGTTTCATATCAATAATCAAGCTGCTGTTTTGTCCATTAAGAGTTTAGACTACTGTGATTTCTCTATCCAGTTCTGGCCAAAAAGTAGATTACAGGATTAATCATGGTACAAAATTTACTTCTGTGTGCGCTGTCTATTGGAAGGAAATTATGGAATTATAAAACTGAACTTGGTCCATTCAAAGGCCAAACTGGGCATGCTCCAATGCTTTTAAAAAAGGACCTAAACAGAGTTGTTCATGGTTCTGAAAAGCTAAGGAACACTTTTCAACACACAGGTAGTCCTTGACTTACAAGCATTCATTTAGTGACCGCTTGAAGTTACAACAGCACTCAAAAAAGTGACTTACAACCCGTCCTTGCAGCATCCCCATGGTCATATAATCAAAATTCAGTCGCTTGCAAGTGACATGTATTTATGAGAGCTGCAGCATCATGAGGTCATGTGATTGCCATTTCTGAACTTCCCAGCTGGATTCCCACAAGCAGAGTCAATGGAAAGTTGGATTCACATCATGACCACTTTATTCACTTCGCAACTGCTGTGATTTGCTTAACAGTCATGGCCAAAAAGGTTGTAAAATAGGACGTGACTCGTTTAATCATCGCCTTGCTTCACAACTCTTGTCTCAATTGTGGCTGTAAGTCAAGGACTGCCTGTATATTGTTTCTCCTTAAGTAAAACACAAATGAATTCATTCAGCCTCTAGCAGCAGAGAAATACTTTTCCTAGAAACAATGAAGGATCAACTTAGAGCTATCTTCGTATAATGCATAGAGGGTACAGAGTCATGTTATAGCACAGGAGGGTCCACATCGAGCATCTGTCTCGCAACTGTCATGAAAATTGAAAAAGAGACTGTTACAACACAAAGTGAGCTGTTTTGTGTCATTAGTTATTATTTA
Source organism: Acrochordus granulatus (assembly GCA_032468055.1). Taxonomy (NCBI): domain Eukaryota; kingdom Metazoa; phylum Chordata; class Lepidosauria; order Squamata; family Acrochordidae; genus Acrochordus; species Acrochordus granulatus. The sequence goes on from JANHZU010003741.1 coordinate 86,496, forward strand.
TTCTGAGAGGCATCTCAAGCATTTTCCTCAGTAGATTCCCCCCCCCCTCAAGCTAGACCATTTCATTACCAAATCCTTTTTTACCCTTCACTTCCTTTTTGTATGTTTGGGATTTTTTAATCCCACCAGTAAGGAATTCCATTCTGGAGGAAATTCATAAGCATATGTTCCCGTTATTTTTTAAATACTCTCATTGCAAGTTTGAAGCTCTTAAAAAGAAAGCAAATGTGTCTTATATTGTAACTCCAAGCCTTCATCAATTCAGGCCCAGAAAAATGGAGAACAGATGTACAACTCATACTGGAGCGATCTAATTCTTAAAATGAAACCTGCTCTGAATTTTCACCATATGCTGCAGTGAGCAGCATTTATCAACCATGAAACAGCCCCTTTTCCTTTAAGAAAGAAAAGGAGGAACAAGGACAACATTTTAAAAGCGGTTAAGAACTGTTCAACAAATGATTCCACTAAATCATTTTTGTTCCAGTCAGTTCAGAAGTGAAAGGGGAGAGTTTTTGTTGAAATAAAGAGTGACCCAAAGACTTAGGAATGGGCAATCAGATCATTTCTGGAAGGAACAACCCTCTCTATTGCCAGTAACTGAAATTCCAGATCACATGGCCTCTACCAATTACTCTTTCTGTTAACTCACATTGTTCTAAGAAGGAGAATTCAATCAGATTTCTGGCCTTTTTCTATAGAGGTCTTGTTTTCTGCCCTATGAAGATGGACGCATTGCAATTACTGTAAGCTTCCTATTCCACGTTATTTTGCACCAGCTGGTCAAACACAATCGCATACTATTCTGTGTTTTCCACAGGAAACAATTAACTGCAGTAACATGTATGCAGTTACTTCCAGGACTCAGAGGATTCTGTGTTTAACTAAATCTAAGCACAGTCTACATGGTTTTTTTTTAAAAAAACTATTTCTGTCCAAGTAGCAGAATGATCAAAATCATGCTGCCATAAGAAGGCAGCATGGATGTTAGGCATCTGCCTAACATCCATGGGAAAAATGCAGAGAAGTATGGAAGACAGTAAATGCCTGGTTTCCAATGGCTGCTTTCCTGAAAATGTACAGAAATGTGTGATTATATAATGAAAAAGAGAAAAAGGGGGGAAGAAAAACTGAGGAACTGAAAATGTATTTCCTGTTTTTGTTCTCCTTTTTCATACATTTCACTACAGGGCTGATTGAAAATGTTTTGTTTTTACATTTTGATTAAAAAACAGTAAGATGAAAATATTATCTCTCCATATTCTACTCATTTGGGATTTTTTGCTCAATGTCAGTCATTTTGGTAACTGAAATCCAGGATCAAACTCCACTCTTAATAACCATTTCGAGAGATACTCTTAGGAAATGTTGTAAATCTGACTAACAGTAAGCATAGTCCAACTTCTTTTTCAAACCGACCAACAAAATATACAGTCTTATGTTGTTTAGAATAAGCTAGATCTAGTGTCAAACTCATTTGGAATCTATGAAACTATTTCCAGAGAAAATAGGAAATCAGAGAAAATAGTTATCAGAAAAAAGGAAATATACTTCTAACTCATTCAACAACTTACCTCACAAATCTTTCAATCAGCTGCTTCACAAATTCAACAATTTCTGACCAATGTGATGTTACACTTCCTGATCTACAAAAAAAATCAAAAATGAATGTCAATAGACAAATCTGTCAAATATTTATTTGAAACATTTTTTCTCCAGTTTGATTCAGACTTTCCAGCTACAGGTAGTCCTTGACTTACAACCGGTCACTTAGTGACCATTTAAAGTTACAACAGATCTCTCCTTGGCTACATAGGATCCTGATTCGAAGTTCTAACAGCTCCCCCCATGGGTCACGTCATCACATTTTGGGCACTTGGCAACTGGCCCACATTTATGGCCATTTGCAATATCCCACAGTCATACGATTGCAATTTATGATTTTTTTTGCCAGAAACCAATATTTATTTGGTTTCCAGTAAACAATGCCATTGCAGACAATGGATTTGCTTAATGAATGCCACATTCACTTAATAATCACAAAGTTCACTTGAAGATTACAGTGATTCTCTTAATGACCACCACAAAAAAGGTCATAAAATCAGTCACGGTCATGTGGTGACCCACTTACTGAGTGATATGACTTATGACCATAATTCTGGACTGAATTATGGACATAAGTCAAGGACTACCTGTATTGTTATCTTACCTTGTTGTACTATTTAAAGGCTAACACAGGCTCTCCTCAGCTAAAAGTAGTTGGTAAGCATCAAATAAATGTTTATTATTTGAAGTAATAAATGAGCAACCCCCCCATGAAAACAATATTGCAGAGGGCTAGACTGAATAATCTTCATTACCCCTTCCAATTCTGTAATTCTATGATTCTAGGGAATCATAGAATTATTAACTAATAGTTCTTTAGAGAACTGATGATACCTCATCCTGAACCAGTTCTCTCCCAGCAGTTTCATCTCAACAGTGGATGTTAAAGAGAAACTTTGACAGAACTAAGCCTGCAAACACACACAAGGGGGAACTCCCCAGTTTGATTTCCCTCCCCCTAAAAAGACTGACTCCACGTGCTTTGGGAAGAATGGGGCTATTGAAAATAGTGCCCCTAATCCCTGCAATAGGATACTATAGTCAATGGAACTGAACATTATGGAGAAATGAAGTAGGATCTGGAGGGGTGCACCCCTCCTCCGGTTCCCCACAAAAATCATCCACAAGAATAACCAGTGCCCAGGCCCAGACTATGACTTAAAAGGTTGACTTAAAACAACTCAGATAATCTCTTCTTTTAGGACATCCTGTAACTGAACTCCCACCGTCTTCTCAACAAACTTCCCTAAAAGGTAGCAAAATTGAAAAACTTTTGCAAAACTTTCTCTAAAAGGCAACTGGACATTTTATTATTTGATGAATAGGAAGAGTTTCGTCTCCCATCCAGGAGACTTTTATCCTGGAAAGGAGAGAGACGGCACAAATGTATACGCTTCTCATATGGCAGGAAACAGGACACACAGCAGAAAAAAGTTGTCAAGTAGCAGGCAAACAGAATAGCAAGGCTAACCAATAAAGATTTAGAGACTAGTTTTGCCCTACAGGGTCACCTAAAAGGTGCAGGTTGGAAGCAGGGAGACAGGTATCCAAAATAGGTTAATTCAAAGAACAATGCATAATGACTCCTACGTAGGAAACAACATGGTCTTGTCCACCAAGGAAGCATTGATCACTTCCCCATCTCAGTTAATATCATTCTCCTTGACCATCCAAAGAAGCTGGGAAGAGCATGGTGACTTCACAATTCCAAACAATAGTGGAATTCATGCTAGAAAATGCCTTATTCTCTTCATCTGAATCTACAGGACAAAATAAATTCCTTCTCACATTAAAAGTCATCTTCTCACACCATCATGTAAGTGCAGACAATCATTGTTCACTTAGTCTCTCTCTCTCTCTCTCTTTCTCTTTCTCTCTGTTTCAATTTTACTTGGGCTGAATTTTCAATATTCTACTTTGACAATGCATGTATCAACTAAAAAATACATGACACCACTTTCAAAACTATGTTCTTACAGGTGTTACCTCATAGTGGGACAAGGCAGTTGCGTAGCCCTAAAGGCCCCATGGCCTGTATGTATCTTATGTGCTTGTTGGCTTTGTTAAGAACAAGGAAATCTTTGTTTTAGAATCAGAGCTGCACTTCCTTTATTCTTCCCTGCATTCGCTGGCCACCAAAGATGATCAGGAGACTGAAAAATCAGATGACTTTAGGGAGACTGACCTGGATATTTAAAGTGAGGACATCCATCTGAAGTTGTCAGATGGACTTGATCAAGGAAGTCATATCTCAAAAAGGGTACAGAGTGGTTGATTGTTGGGTTAATATAATCCGATGCTGGCATTGGAGATGGAATTTTGGAAAGATGCCTGTGCTATTCTTTTTTTATTGCTGTTCTTCTGGCAACATTTCATTGGTGATGATACAACTTCTTAGCTAGCTTTTCTCCTTGAAAGGCATCTCACTGAAAAGCACCGCATTTGCCTTTTATGAAATCTCTTCTTTGATTGTAGATACTTAACCACCCTTGTTTTCTTGTCACTATTATGATTGTCCTAGCATATCGGCTCTTCCTCCCATATAATAAAGTGAATATGCTTTAATATGCACTTTTTTTTGTTTTACTTCTTTCAACAGACATTGTTTCCTCACAACAATCCACACACAGCATGTTACCTTTCTACCAACATCTGCCTGTCTTATAAATCTCCATTTATATTTCCCCCTTTAATAAACAATCTATCACATCTATTTTAGCTTCACTCTATGGGTGCAATAACTGTGATCATTCAATCCACATTTCTGTTGAATATCTTGGTCTTTGATACACTAAGTGTCATATACGTGCAGAGCATTGCTTCATACAGGTAGTCCTCAACTTACAACTACAATTGGGACAGAATGTCCATTGCTAAGCAAGACAGTTATTAAGTGAGTCATGTCCAATTTTAAACCTTTTTTGGCCACAGTTAAGCAGAACACTGCAATTGTTAAGTGAATCATACAGTGGTTAAATGAAGCTGGCTGGGAAAGTCACAAATGACCTGGGATGCTGCAACTATCATAGTCAAGATGATGCCAAGAATCCCAATTTTGATCACGTGATTGTGGGGATGCTATGATGGTCGTAAGTTGAAGACCCACCATAAGTCACTTTTCAGCACATTTGTAACTTTGAATGGTTACTGAATGAATGGTTATAAGACAAGGAACTACCTGTATATCCTATCAAACACCCTCTGCAAATACTCAAGTACTTATCCTCGACTTATAAAAGAACTTACACAATCACACACACACGCACGCACACTGATTTAAGAGACCTCTTCTGTCTTCTCGAGGACTCTTCACCGTAATAAACACGTTAAAGAACCAAGGGAGCATCATGTCCCTTTGCCTTACTCTCACTCCCTGTTCACAAAAGCATGTCGTTTACACACACTTCGTTTTCATCATAT
>JANHZU010003741.1:119141-131551 GCA_032468055.1 Acrochordus granulatus
TTGCTTTGTCTTGCGATTGAAAACCAATTAAACTTTTCTATAAATCTGTTAGGCCTTGCATTCACACCAGGAACTCAGATGCCTGCTAGGGTTGCCCTCTAGATGCCTTGTCTCTTTTTGTGTTTTGTTTGACAATTGTTGTATCGATATAATGCTCCCTTTCTTCCTCGGTCTCTATAGACACAGATTTGCAAGGAAAACTAAAGGATTTCCACTGCTCTTCAGCCTGCTGTCATTTGTGTTCCTGGCTCTAACAGTGGTGTCCTTTCTCTGTGGGCTCCTTTCCCCCTCCTGCTATTGGAGTCACTGTTACGGTGGAAACAGATGGCTACTGATTGGGTGAGCTTTGTGGCTTTAATACCGAATACTTTATGGAAAAGGACTTTATCATGCTTCGTTGGGCAGAAGAACAAGGAGACAAGATTTACGACTGGAGAAAATAAATCTCACCCTCCCTCTCTCCTTCTTCTCTCTTCCTCTGAGATTTTAGCTCCTGCCACTTTCTCTAGCTAAGGCAGACTCTTACCTCTTCTTCTGGCTTGTTCCTGTTTGCCCCAGAATCCTCTCTTTTGCATAGGAAGGAAAAGAAGCAAGGTTTTTAGGATTTGCCAACACCATAGCTTAGGTTACAGCTGCTTAGCTGTCTCTCTTCTCAAAGCTACACTAGGAAGGCCAAACAGTTTGCCAACAAATGGCTTCCTCTGGCAAGAGGAAGCAGGAGAAGCCTAAAAGATGGGATGATTGGCGCTTTTCAGTACTTTTAGATGGAGAGGAGCAATGGCCAAAGGGAGATGCAATCGGGAAGATCAATAACTTCTCCTTTCCTAAGAATAGAAGTTATGATTACTCTCGCCAAGTGGATTGCAAAATGTTAGGGACAACTATAGGAAAAGTTTCATTGGAGTCATCACATTTGCACACGGCCGTCATTTGATTTCATCATGGCCCCCGCTTAGTGTGTATGTGTGTGTTTTAAAGAAATAAATAAATAAGCAGGATTGGCAGCTGCAAGCGAATTGGAAAGATGCCCATTCTCCGTCAATTATTTAATAGTCAAAAGACCTCACCTCTCTTTTAATATTCCAACAAGCCTTTTACGATTGCATGTTCCCCACTGAAGGGCTAGTAAGAAATGTGGGCTGTAGATAATATTAGTTCCCATTTAATTCCTCATTTGTTTTCTATTGTTAAGTAAACTGACTTCAGTGTTTGTCATTTAAATATATAACAAGACATGAATAGACATATGCTTGGTGGCTTTCTAATGTTTTCCTTTTCCTCTCCTCCCCCCCACCTTCTCTTTCTGTCTCTTTTGCTTTATCTATGCATCCCTTTTTGTTGGAGGCAAGACAAATTAAGCTGGCCGCATCAGCCCGCCTACTTCTGGGTATAATGGCAGCCTTCCCATTCCTGGCCCCAGAGACAAACAGAGAAGTCTCCCTGCCTTTATAGTGAGCCTTTGCATCTCTGATGAGGATGGGGTGAAAATGCTGGTGCATGCAAAGCTGCACCAGCAAAGAGGAGGATGCACATGAGACCGTGCGCCACACCTACCATAGCTTTTTCCTCCAATAGCACTCTGCCACCTCACACCTCTCCCTCACCTTGCCAAATGATGGGACCGGCCAGCTTTGACCAGCTGATTTGCATCCCTGACCTTTTGCTCTCCGACCCACCTACCTCCGACCCACCCAAAAACCACACTGTTGCTACCTATATTGACCTAAAAAGGCCATTTCCCCTTACTCAAAAATTCATCTTTGTGGGTAGATATTTATTGATATATTGCATCTATTTATAGCATTTATATTATTTAGTTACATGTTTCATCTATTTATAGCATTTATATGACCATCCAATTCTGACAATTAATGCTGCGCGACCTACAGAAAGCCCATGAATAAAAATACCCCAAAGATAAACCATAACAGCTAAAAAGAAATAAAGCAAAGAATTGCTTGGCCCCAGATTTATTTCATTCTTCCAAATGGGAACTCTAATCTTCTTAACCCAAACACCCAAGGATAAAACCGGGTTTCCACTTTTTTCAAGTCCTGCAGAATTAGGGCAAACCGTATGCTGAAAGAGTGGAGGGAGATTAGTCCATAAGGCAGAAGCGACCATGAAAAATATTTTCAATTTGCCATGAGAGTAGAAAAGTAAGTAGATGAGTTTTATTCATGGTTGTCTTCCATTCATTCCGTTATTTTAATGCTTCCTCACAAAGGTTTTCCATGCAAATACAGAATTTATTTATCTGTCTATCTATCACATTTCTAAAGCACCTGTCTTCCTCACAGAAGGAGAAACGTGAGAAAATGACCAGTAGAATTTTGCCAATTCTTTAAGAAAACCTTCATCTTTTTGGAGGGATGAACTTTCAGAGTTTCTCATGTTATCGGCAAGAGAGTCCCAGTTCTTGCAGTAATTTTTGAGGCAAAGAACCTACAGAAAGTAAGGTCTGAACCCATTCTCTTAAATGTGCATGTTTTTTTTTGTGGGGGGGCTTTGAGGAGAGGGAAAGACTACAGTAGGTAAAGCATGCAAAGTGGATGGAGCCATGGTATATATAAGTAGTCCTGTTTAGCAATTGCCTTGTTTAGCGACCATCCGCACTTACAGCAGTGATGAAAAAGCAACTTTGCCAGCAATCCTTGTATTTACAACCTTTTTAGATCGACCGAGCAAACAAAAGCTGAAGTAAGATCATGAGCACGATTGCAGTTTCACTTAGCATCCATTTCGCTTAATAACTGAGTAGCCAGTCCCAATTTTGGTTGCCAAACAAGGACTACCTGTATGGGGCTGTGTGTCTGCCTAGCCTGGAGGGAAAAACTCAGGATTGGCTTGGTTTTCTTTTCACTTGCCCAAAGTCAACGTAAAGCTTGCGCTCTACAGAAAGTGTGGATGCAAGACACATCTGCTCTGGGTTGCTGGGCCTCCGTCTTCCCTTGCATCACTGATGTCCTAGGCTGTGTTCTCCTTCACTAAGAACTAGATTTGTACATGTAACCCCATTGTTAAACCTCACCTTAACAGAGCCTTTAATATTCAGTGGCAGTTTTATCCAAACCACGTGCTTCCTGCAACATTAGTAGACATGTTTCCATTAGTTTCCTCAATTTCTCCCATTCAGGATTCACTGAGAAGCCTCCGTCTGCCATTTTGTTCAGACGCATCAAGCCCTTAGTCCAGTCCAACTCCATTGGGTCAATTCTTCCGGGCACCAAGCCTCCATATGTGGTTAAGGCACCAGATTAAAAACCAGGCGTCTGTGAGTGCTAGTCCCACTTTAGGCATGAAAACTGGCTGGGTGACCTTGGGCCAGCCCATCTCACAGGGTTGTCGTTGTGGAGAAAACAGGAGGAGGAAGGTGTGCTGGATATGTTTGCTGTCTTATTTGTAAAAACAATAAAGGCGTGGCATAAATAAATAAATTTTAAAAATATGACTAGTTATTCTGATTACAAGATTTTTGGCATGCTGATCAGGAACATCCCACTGGGTTAAAATACCTCCCATTATACTCCATTCTTAACCACACAGGGCTCATTAGCCTGTTGCAACAAGTATTTGCTGTAGGCTGGGGACCCATGTAAAAAAAATGGCTTTTTCCAAGTAACAGTCTATCTTTCAATAGGTATGTATGATTATTCTGGAAGAAAAGCAGCACAAATTGAACCCTGATCTATTGGCTTAAACTTTTGTCGCCCAGTTCCTGTGAATTTCTAAGCCAGGGACTTGACTGAACTATAAGCCAGTTCCACCGATGCAGAATCATTTTGTTTTTGCCTCCTCCTACTCTCATCCCCTCTTTCTCTTATTCCCAAGCAATGTTTTGATTCCTTGGATGAACTTCCAGATACGTGATTGATAAGCACATATGCGCCTAGGTAAACATATGATCTAAATGCTTGTGTTTCTGTTATTTTGACAAGAGGAGAGGCATGCAAGCTTGCAGATCCAGCCTTGATCTTCCAATATTAGCCACTAGTCCGCTAATACTTCACCTTCTTCTCCTTTGTATGGGTCCTGAGAATTTCAGAAGGTGCAAGGGGAGCTCAGTGCTGGTTTTCAAAAGGTCTTGAAGACTTGGCACTTTGCCCAGGCCTTTGGTGAGGGTGACTGAAGCCCTCTTCTAACCTAGGGTGTTTCCTTTATTTCCACCCGGTTTGTCATCCTGCCACCCTTATCTTTCTTTTTGTTTTGTTATCATTCTTAATGTCTTGCTTTTAATGTCTCAGTTTATAAGACACTCAGAGTCACTGTGAATTGGATAACGTAGACATTTAGAATCAACATCAAAAACGTTGCCCTTTCTTCAGGCCACAGGTTGTTCAATAGATGCTGCTATTGGCTGACCTGAACAAAGCCAGCTAAAGCAGAGGCACGAAAAGAGAGAGGAAAGGGGCTTATCGGTGTGAAAAGAAGCCAGTTTGAGCAACTTCTTCAACAATGAACGGCCCCTGTTAAAGAATCATAATAACAAACAGCAAGGTAAATACATCATGAATTAATATATAAATATATTTAAATAAATAAAATTGCAGATTGGAAGGACCATGTGGTGCAGCAAAACAGCACTTGCTTTACCCAGGGAAGGTCAAGATCTATGAGAATTCATGTTGATCTACATTGCAAGCCCCATATAGCTTTGTTCTTTTCCCCTTCCAGAGGTGGAGACTTCAACTCCCAGAATTCTCAGCAGTAGCCATTCTGGGTCTTGGAAGTCCTCCCATTCAAAAAATCCCAGACTTTCCCAACTCAGGTGCCTTCTTCCCTTGTGTAGACTTCAGTTCTCAAGAGCCTTAGGAGAAGACTTGCTGGTGGGGGAATTTGGCTAGTGGATGTCCATGCATCTAGAGAAGAAGGATGCTTGGGACGAGGAAGGAAAGGTTCAGAAATGGGAGGTGGCAGTGAGGCTGAGCACTGGATGGGGGTCAATGGCAGCGAGGTGCCGGTGCTCAACCTCCCTCTCGGCCACCGCCACTATCACCCACCCAGGGAGCATTGATCTCAGCAGAGACGACAATTATCAGGCTCTGGCCATGCAAAGAGTGCGGGAATGCCTGGAGGGAATCAGTGAGCTAATTTGCCTGTGTGGGGCCATTACTTTCCTCCTCTGGAGGAATCCAACCCCAGCTCCTCTTTTGTCCGAGGCAAGTGGGGTCATCTGGAGGTGCAACCACTTTGCACAATCCAGAACAAAGTTTTCCATTAAGGGATCAGCCTCCTCTGGGTTGTCCTTGGCTGATGCAGGCAGGCAGGTGGGCAGAGTGGAGCAAAGTATCTCACCAAGCAGCTGCTGCAGCCAGTAGCCTCACTTCGAATGGCCGCTAAGTAGCAGAGTTTCGAGTTGCTGGTCTCCAGCTTAGATGATCTCAAAAACTACAGAGGGAGGACCTGATTGGTATTGGATGAGAGACCACTAGAAAATCTCAAGACTGCTGGGCAATCTGCAAAATTCAAGAGGAGGAGAAGGAGGAGACAGTGCTTTTGAAAAGGACAAGGATAGGTTGATGAATGAAGCAAAAGATGAAAGAAATTTTACTCTTTAAACTGGGTTTATAACTGGACAGAATAAGAAAACTGGTTTGAGGGAACAGATGCTTTAGCTCCAACAGAATCGTACATCAGAATTCTCACATTTGAACTGTGAACTTGAACATCCTTCATATTTTGATGGATGATTACCACTTACCTTCTGATGGTGTAAAGTTCCAGACATGTCCAAACCTTGGCAATTTTAAGATATGTGGACTTCAACTCTCAGAATTCCTTAGCCAGCTGGCTGAGGAATTCTGGGAGCTGAAGTCCACACATCTGAAAAGTTGCCAAGGTTAGACATTATAGTTAAGCAGATAGGCAGAGGAGATAGATACTGAAGGGTCACCAGACAGTTGCCTCTCATTCACTCTTGGGTGTTCAAATGGCCCAGTCACTTTTTTTATGATTTTTTCTTCTTTCTACCCATCCATTCATCTTCCCTATCAGAATATGCTCCCATCTTCCAGTTCACATTTATTCAGAATGTTGCACGTTTTCCCTCCAGATCCATCTCTAATTCTTCCCTTATCAACTTTCATTGAAGCACAACAGGGCACCAACTATTTGATTTCTGCTTTCATATGCCTCTATCACAGTGTTTCTCAAGCTTGGGAACTTAAGTTGTGTAGACTTCACCTCCCAGAATTCCCCAGCCAGTCTTACCTTCCTTGCTGGCTGGGGAATTCTGGAAGCTAGAGGCCACACATCTCAAAGTTCCCAAAGTGAAGAAACACTGCTCTGCAACAACCTAGATAGCACTAGTTTATTCTTTCTGACAGTCTTTTAATTCTTTCATTCATGATTAAACTTATGGTACCCCTTCACTTTCCTATACATCTTCATCAACTCCACACGATCAAACCACTTTCATTCATATCTATCACATCTTTCCCCTTTTTCTTAAATCCACAGACAAATTCTTTTTTTCTCCATTCATTTCGCTCCTTTATTCATGAGGACTATCATTTATTTCTTTTACTTTCCAGGTTGCAATCTTCTGTATGCCACAGTCATCACTTGATGACCTATGGTTATTGTCCTCTATCACCAGTGATGTTTTTTTATCTTATTAAAAATGGTGGATGAAAGTTTACCAAAGTCCAGCTGTGCATTGGAGGTCAATGTCTATGGTGATGTAGTGATATGTGGGAATGACCTTGGGAGATATGAGGAAAAGACTCAGCCAAGGGAACTGATAAGACAGCATATAAGAGCAGCTTAGTGCACAGCAGGAAGGTGGGCATGGCAAACATCTCAGAAGGGACCCTTCATAGTTTCTTGAGCTTTAAAGGGGACAGGGAGAAATGTACTTTCAGATTTGGTAGATGCTGTTAATGTAACCTTACAAATAGAATAGAATTAGTTCATCTGGTTGTGCTTCTTATCAGGAAAATCTCACAGGTGGCAACGCTAGCCTATCTCCAGAACTGAATTATATAGTAACTAGAAAAAGGAAGTGGCAAACTATTTCTAAATTGCTTTAAAGAAGAAAAGGCCTGACAAGAATATACCTATGAAACTGCCATGAGTTTACCTCACCTTGAAGCACTTCATGCCTTTTTTATTCTTTTCAGCCCAGTTAAATTTTGGAGAGGAATTATGCAAAGGAGTTCAGAACTCTGCCTGCCAGTCTATCATTGGCAGTATAAGTTTCAGAAAACTAAACAGGACAGGACCCAATTTGCTACAGAGGAGAAGCTGGCCAAAGAAGTGAGTTGATAATTGGCAAATCTGTCTTGGAGCTGAAGAGAAAACAATTCCAAGAAAAATGCTCCCAGTATATCCTGGTGGGAGAGACAACTGGGCAGAAGCTTAACATGTTGGTGCATGCTCCATTCTCAGCCTCCTTTTACACTCTTTCTGGTCACATAATATAATCAGGGCATATTCTTTGCTTTTCACTGTACCTAAACACAGACATCTACACAAATATGTTATTTTGTTGTATAGATTTTGGATAACAACTTGCAAATTCAGTCACCTCCCTATGCCCATAGCTGGTAAAGAAGTTGGAAAGAAGTTCATAAGCCAGCTTTTCTCCTACCTTATTTGTCAGTCCAGTCCCAGTTGTCTTGATCCACAAAATCCCACAAACTCTTGGATCACTTCTGAAGGCAGAAAAATGCTCTTACAAACTTGGAGGCAAATCTATAGCCTTAAGAGTCCCACAACATGTGCTTTCTTTCCAGCAAGGAGAGCCAGATTTTGGACTTGGAGTGAGGAGATCCAGATTTAAGTCTTCACCCAATTGTAGTGCTCACTGGATGACCTGGGGGCTGATCACTCTCTTTCAACCCACTGTCCCCCATACTGTTGCTGTGGGACAGGAACCTAAGGAAACCCCTGACAACATGATCTTTTGCTCTCAGAAGAAGGTTGGGATATGAACACAATAAATGATCATCGTATCATGGAAAATTTTCACCATGATGTATACAAGTTATTTTCAGAATATTGCATTGACCTTTGTTATCTTTTTATTTTGATAGCCTGCCTATCAAAGCCTATCACTCAATGGGTGATATATAAACTGTTGAGTCTTCTCCAGCCTTTGATCACTTCCTTTCTCCAACCCTCCAATGGTTCCCACAAACATGCAGGAGCTCTCCATGGTCCTGGCTCTTGATCAGTGGCTTAGTTTCAAATTTAGCTTCATAACTAAAACCGAGATTACGATTCACATATCAACAAAGGATTGTCTCACAGATTATGTGGCTCCAGACTTGAGTATGTTTGACTTTACACTTTCCAGCATACTGCAACTTGTTTTGGAAATTTAGTCAAGTATTTTGTATCAAGCATGTATTTACAAATAATTTCTTGCATTCCCCAATTTGGGATGGAAATATGGAAATATCCAAAATGGATGGAACTTAAAAAAATGTGTGTATCCTTCATTATATACAGTATGTTATGTTCCACTGAATCAAAAGGTTAGATTTTCTGATGAGTACACTTATTTTTTAAAATTGGGATTGTGTAGGAAGGAAAACAGAAAGAGAAATCTGCTAATTTCAAGAGGTTTCACTTCAAAGAAATAGAAAAAAAAACACTTGCACATTTATATGATGTAAAATGTTAATATTGTTAACTACAGTTTAACCAGTTGGGTAACAGTGAATAGTCAAGGTTATTTCAAGGAGCTGTTAGTTTTTCTTGTTGTAAAACGAAAAGCACTACATTTCATTGTCTGTTGAAAGTTCAAGATCTGAGTTAACAACTTTACTTAAATGAAATATTGTGCAATTTTCCTAACCTATAAATTGGGAATCAGAAGACTTAATGCAGACACAAATTGTTGCAAATCAAAAAAACTAGCTTCCAGATCTACATAAAAAGGAATATAATTCTTTGAACAACACGTTAGACTTATAGTACTTTAAACTAAATATGTTTAAAATTGGCCTGCCCATGGGCTGAAGAGCAGACATACACATCTGCCACTTTCATCATGAAGCAAATTCAGCCTTTTAAAAAACACTGAATTATTCAGGGAGTCAGTTAAGCATGCCTATTGACTGGTTTACACTACGGCTAGATTCATATACCATATAATACACTTTATCAGGCCAAGGACATGATTAATATGTTATGTGAATCTCAAAATCTAGTAAGAAGTAGGAATGTAGAGGGTTAGTTTTAACCCCTCAAAAAACCTGGGTTGTTTTGAATAAAACAACCTTCATTCATTCATGTCATGTGAATATCCAAGCTGTGGAATCTTCAAAATCTGTTAATCAGGAAAAAAGCTGGAGAGAGAGAGAGAGCAGCTAAAAGAAAAGGCCTGTCTGTTGCACAAGCTACTGACAAAATTTAAGCCCCACAGAGCTTACTTTCCAAAGGTTGATTCACAGCAACAAGTGTTTTTCAACCTTGCTGACTTTAAGCGAGATGGACTTCAACTCCCAGAATTCCCCAATCATCCATGTTGGCTGGGGAATTCTGGGAGTTGAAGTCCACCCATCTTAAAATGACCAAGGTTGAGAAACACTCAACTTTAAGCTATGTCTATTTCTGGTTGCCAAGCATATGTGAATCAGTACTGTAATGAAACCTGGCAGGATATCCCCAAAAGGCATGGACAAAAGGAACAAGAAGTCTATTGCCTCCTGCCCTCCCCCAAAAAACAATGACACTTGGCCCAAGATTATTGTCTATTGTCAAAGCCACTGGGAAATATATGGATTCAGTGATTGACTGGGTTAAACAATCCAGGTAAACAGAAGGATGCAGTATCCAGTATTTCATAACTGCTTGAACTAGCCATAAATTGTCCATCTAAATTAGTTGTTGCAAAACCGATCATTGTCAGACTTCTGTTTAAATCCAAGACACACAAGATAATTGGGATTGGGATCTATCTTCAGTCCCTTGTGCATATTTGAATGGGATTTAGGTCATAACTCAGTATGAGATCCAATGCACCACCAGAAGACAGCAACTTAAGAGGTATATGAAACCTGCTTAGGGGTCAGAAATAATAGTTTCTATATGATCCATCATCCTGTTTCCAACTTTGTAACCTGTGGAAAGCTCATAGGCTGAATATTTAAAAAAGCTCTTCTCTTGGTGTTTGCCCTCGGAATTAATAGGTATTTGAAATATATTTTCTCCTGTTATGAAGTTCTGTTAGATAGAGCTAGCCGTTGCCAAGACACTCAGGAATCAATCAAACCAATGTATATTACTACAACACATGACTGTTATTTTCATAATTTCATGTCAAGTGCAGTAATGTCATTTATGTCCTACGCAATGATTTATTTTGTTGGATTAGAACTTCTCACTTACAAATATTTCTGGGGAAACTTAAGTTCCAGACTTCATCATATTTGTATCTTTGCTTTTCTCCAAGAAGAATGGGTGATGGTATGGAAATTTATTGTTTTGTGTTCCTCCCTGATTTTATCAAAATAACCCTACAGGGCAAGACAGGTTGAGATTGAGAGATAGTGATCAACTCCTTTCAGTGCACCCATGGCTACACTATATGCAGAATTTATTTTACATTTATTCTCTGATCCCATCTCCATCTGCCATGTCATGCTGTTTTTCTGGGGTATGATTGGAGGAAAGAAGCATGGTCTTCAGTCTACTCAGTTGAGACGACAATTTTTGGGTTCTCCAAAAGATTTAGTCATTGGTCATTCCAAATGAGAATTCATAGAACCCAATTAGATTTACAGTCCAACACACTTAGAAGATACAAGTGAGCTTCCTCACTCCATGCAACAACTAAGTCCAACAAAAGAGTTATTTTGTTAGTTCTGTTTCCATTCTCTATTTCTGATTCAGTTTTTGTTTGACTTGTAAACCACTTTGGGATTCTCTGCAATCAAAAGCAGGCAATAAATAAAGTTTTAAGAGTATCCACATAAGCTTTTCTCTGTTCTGGGTAAATTTGGGGCTTTAAAGGAAAAAAAGTACTTGCCAAAACTGGGCTGAACCAGAGGTTGATTGATTGGTTTAAACAATTCATATGGTTGCCCATCTCAAAACAAGGATACTGGGTGGTGTACAAGAAGTGAAATCAAACAATACCATTAAGCTAATAGGCTAGGTAATGAATGTCAGAAGTTTTTTTTTAATTGTTCACTGCTGACAACAAAAAAAAATGATGTCTTAGAGTTCATCAGCTCAACACTTTTTGTAAAACAAAAATCCATAGTCTTATACTTAGAATTAAAGAATTATGTTCTTAGGAAGTAAATTGCACAGTTTGTTTATTTATTAGCTTTTCAATCCAACGGATCTTAGGTGGTACGTAAACTGAAAATATATCAAACAAAAGAACAAAACTGATACACTATGAAAGTGGGAATTATCCTTCCTTTCTGGGTCACCCTTGTCTTGGGGAGAAGAACACTTATCTTCCCAGCATATCCTCTCCTGTTGCATCTTCCCCCCCAGTTCTTTGGGCTGGGCTGGCAAAGTCTAACAGAGAAAGATGATCTCTTAAACATGAGGCTCAAGCAAGCACACGCACATATAAACACACAAATACAGACACAGCCTTGGTTTTTCGAAACTTGCTTCATTTAACAAGACAATTTAGAGAGAGGCTGTGAAAATTTCTTGCTATTATGATATAAATCATTGACAGTCAGAGGAAATGATTCCACAAACAAAAACAAAGCCATCATTTAATTAACCATGATTCAGGGAATAAAACATAACTAGCTGGTTTCATACAACACGCTCAAGCACACATTTAACACTTAGGATTTGGGGTACCTAATCTTTCCAAAGTAGCTGAATTATTAGATCCTGCCATATCCCCTCCTTTGCAGTTAATCAATTTTAAATAATATTAGCTGTGAAAGCCAGCTGGGTATCCTTGGGCCAGTCATTCTCTCTCAGCTCCACTCACCTTACAGGGTTGTTGTTGTGGGGAAAATAGGAGGAGGAAGATGTGTTAAATATGTTCACCTCATTAAGTTATTTGTAAAAAGAATAAAGGTTGGATACAAATAAATACATGTTACATGGATTGAAGGGGTTTATTCCTGCAAGATCTAAGGATTTCAACAAACTAAATACCTTTCAAGCAAGAATTGTCTGATTGTTTCTCTGTGTTTTGAAAACTGACTATTTCTAAAAGGTAATAGGTTTTGTAGATGTAATGAGCTGGGTATTGGCAACGTATATGTACCTCTAATCCAAATGTAAGGAAGAGCTGTAGGGCAAAGGTTTTGGGTGGGGGGCAAAATATTGCTTTTGAATTCCACTAACTACATTTCTACTTCCTTGCTATTCTGCCACAAATTTATCTTATGCAAATGTCCTGGATATCAAGATGACTTGTGCCTTTGAAGTCTTTGGCAGAGTGGAATAAAAAGGAAGGAAGGAAGGAAGGAAGGAAG
>JANHZU010003742.1:13520-25170 GCA_032468055.1 Acrochordus granulatus
ATCTATCTATCTATCTATCTATCTATCTATCTATCTATCTATCTATCTATCTATCTATCTATCTATCTATCTATCCCGCCTCATTTATAAGCTAACTTTTTCATGAATATTTATTTAACAAATTTATATGGCTGCCCATCACATATACATGACTCTGGGTGGCTAACAATTAAAAACAAGATTAAAAACAACCTGAGTAAAAAAAAATCCCTACATTAAAAGTGTAAAATAGAAGCTGAGAATATTCTTAACAGACCCCATTTGAACCATGAAACGAGCTCACCCATACCACCAGGGGCCTAGGTTGGATGGTTAACCCAAGTTTTAGTGCCTTGCAAAAGGCCAGCAGGGTCAGGGCAAATCTTGGGAGACCTTCTTGGGTCTCATCACATGGCACTCTATCGTGGTCGGGACCCAGAGCATAGCTCTCCTGCTGGATTTAACAGGATGGGTAGACACCACTGGGAGAGAGATTCTATAAGTTACCTAGCCCCAAACCATGAAGAGCTTCAAAGGTAACCCCAGAACCTTGAATTGCACCTGGAAACAAGCTAATTACCAATGCAGCTTGTGGAACAGAAGTGTCATATGTGCTGAATGGCTGGCACCCATAACTGTCAATGACACCGCATTTTGCACCAGCTGAAGCGTCTAACTATTTCTGAAGGGCAGCCTCATGTAGAACATGTTGTGGTAATCCATTTGGGAAGTAACTAAGGCAAGAGTGATTTTTAAATGTTGTGTGTGTGTGTGTGTGAGAGAGAGAAGAATGCTAAGAAAAAGATAATTTGGAACCAAATTAAAGGAATCCAATCCAAATCTGTCCATCTAGGTTAATGGCCTTCAAAGTACCTGATGGCAGGAGCACTCTCACAATTCATGGAAGGAAGATGATAGTGACTGTCTCATGAATCAAGTATGGCTACAAAGGAGCTTGCTGAATGTGTATTCATCTTGCAGATCTTTCCCAGCCACGTTAAAGTTTTCATCAGAACACTGATCTATAATTATATTCTGGGCCAAAACTGTATTTTGGAAAGAATGGAAAGAGTAGTTTATGATAAATTATTGTTGCCTCTGAACAACTGTAAAAGGTAGCAATTCCCTCAAATGTGAGACCGCCTGGCTTTCTTGTACGTATTTGTGCAATCTTCAGCATGCAAGCAATTGTTTAGTCTTTCCTGTTGTTGAAAGGGATAGAAATCCATCTTGTAAATGCACAATTTTGTCATTTCAAGCTCTTGTGGAGATAGGCCCAGAGAAAGTGACACAAAGAAAGTGAGATGAAAAATATCAGTCCACGGTACAGGCTGCAAATAAGATTTGGATACTAAGTTTTAATATACAAAAGTAGCGAAGAATAATTTCCTCCTTTCCTTCCTTTCTTCCTTCTCAACATAGTAGCAGGGCAAGGCAGTGACCAGTCTACCAGATAGTAACGTAATCCAAGTGGCTGCTGAGAAATGGAGTGAAGGGGCGAGCCAAATTAATCTTGTGTCAAATCCTGCCTTGCCGCTTTTTCCAACATTTTCTTCTCCCGTGAAAGAGGCTTCTGTTCTTAATTTTTTAATTTTTATTACTGAACGTTCTTCAGATGTTCCGTAATTTATTTCTAATTTATGATTTTTTTTAAAAAGCTTACTTCGTGGTAGGGGATGGTGGAGGTTGCTTCTGCTGCCATTCCCTCCCCCCATTATATATCGTTCTGAACCCTGAAAAAGCCACGTGGGAGGAGGGCCATCAGGTGCCCGTAGATCAGTGCTTATCGAGCTTGATAACTGTAGGATGCGTGGACTTCTACCCCCACCATGCTGGCTGGGGATTCTGGGAGTTGAAGTCCACACATTTTAAAGGAGCCAAGGTTGAGAAACAACGCCATAGAGACTTCATTGTGATAAGGGAACCCAGAGAAGCCACAGAACACCGGGGAGACGGCTACAGATGAAAGGCAGAGCATTCACCCCTGTCCCTGTCTCGGCTGACTTCTAACCCAACGCGAGCAAGATGAACACAGTAAGAATGGCTCCAACATTCTCTTCTCCTTTGGAAGTCAACTGTCTTTCATGAATCTGACTGATATGACTGCAATATAAAAAAATCAGGGGCGGTGGGCATGGCACTAAGCTAGAAGTCTTTGGGAAATCAGGAGTCTGCCTGTCTTTAGAATACATTTCTCACAAGGAGAGCTGAAATCACCTCTATAAAAGTTTTTCTCCAGCAGTTGGATGAGCTCCACATCTCATTTAAGTGTTTCATATTCAGAGCAAAGCTTCCGATGTGAGCTAAAGCCCATGGGATAAGGTCATGTAAAGATAATGGCAGTTCTAAGATGAGTTATATTCTTAAGATTAGGTGCTTACGCATTTCCCCCAACCGAAAACACACTGGCCAAAAAAAGCAGAAGATCACTTTGTATAAAATTTGCACACACTAGCTTTATCTCAGAAACAAATTTAGAAACAATTATTGCCAATATGCTAATTGGCTGTTTTGTTCCTTTTCTTAGGATTCAATTCTAGCTTTATTTGGCTTGTGTGCATTTTTTTAAGCTGCATTTGGAACCGACAGTCTTTAAACAGAGGATTGCTGTCTGAGATATGAACTGGGAGATGTATCTAAATGTTTTCTCTGGAATTAAAATTAAAATCTAAGATAAGTGATGCAGTAATAAGGTGAGGTGGCTCTAACCTGACTGCTCACTGTATGAATAACCTATCGTTACAACAGTAAATAGTATATTACCAGTGTTAATTGCTCAAAAATAAGATTGATAAGGATGCCCTTTCTCAACAAACATGCACCACTGTGCAGCCAAATCGTCCTCAACTGAGACATTTTCTCAATGGAGAGTCATTTCTGCCACGCTTTTCTCCCAACAGAGAAGCTAGTGCCTGTGAGATCTACCTCCTATGCATAGCCTGCAACTTTTCCTGTCTGCCTTTCCATCTCTCTTATCTTATGTATCTTCCCTGAAGCAAGCAGCTATTTCTGAAACAGAATTTCATAATAAGCGTTTTCCTCTTCTTGGGCTCATAATAATATCTTCTCTTACCTGCTGCACTGAGCTCTTCAGAAATTAGGGAGGAGATTAGGGAAGCTTCTTCAACTGGACTTTAGCCTACTCATCAGCTAAGAAATGCCTAAAGAAGTCTAATGAAAAAGATTCTTGAGTGCTGGAAGATGTCACCATACTTGTAAGAATTTTCTTCCCTTCTGGAATCTGCCTTTTTTCTTTCTTTAATTAGGATGAAGAGCCATTCTTTTCTTGGCCCTTACAGGCAGCATCCTATCCCTTCCAGAATATACTGCAAGCTGGCTGAAGAGGCCCAGAACTGGGGTAAGAAATGAATATCAGGTACTTTGCAATCCTTATTCCATTTAGCATAGTATACTTTGGCTTACCTGCACTCATAGCCAGCTGCAGCTCTTGTTGCCTGTAGAAAAAAAAGTTTGACATATGCCGAAGTGCTCATTTTGCTTTATTTAGGGACTTCTCAAATATATCTCCACTGCAGCTCTTAGAGATGTGGCAGCCATTTTATAAACAAAATAATTTGCATCTTGATTGGGAGCAGAATTCACCTCAAATTGTCAAGGAGTAAACATACTGTACATATCAGACCAGGGCTGTTGCCAAAACGGGGGAAAAACATATAATCGTGTTACAGCATAATGGTGTTTTGAAAGAGCTGGTATGCTTGCCAAAAATCTTCAGGGAAAATGGGAGAGAAGTGGCAAGAGAGGAAAGAGCACAGCTTCCTTGCCATTTTTACACTCAAAATCAGCCTTCCCGGAGCATTTTTTCCTTAAAAAAACAAAAACGGGGGAGGAGAAAGAATGAACCCATATGGATAGGATTTGGTTATGCACGTTTGCATATTCTGTAACATCAGGCCTTGAAGCATGACTATTCATCTCTTTTTTTGGGGTGAGATGTCCAATTATTCATGGACTGATATCGTATTATTTTATTTAATTGGTTACATTGATTAAAATACTTTGATAAAAATGCTGTATTTGTGAAGGTCAGCTGCTTGTCTTGCACACCTCAGCATGGATGCAGAACACTTGCTGTTTCCAGAGAACATGAATGCATGACAGGGCCCTCAAACTGCCTCAGCCCTTCATCAAGACATCTTTTGCCCAATTGGTTCCGCAACCAAAATAGTCTTTTACCCTCCAACTGTCCCCTTCCCATTCAATAAAATTGATAAGAGTTCTGTCAGTTTCTAGTACATTTGACAAGAATAACACTCTGATTATTTCTTTTTCCTTTTTTGGCCCACCAATGGATCAAAAAGTGTCCAATTTAAGAGGGGAGCCAAGACTGAAGAAGCTGCTTGGATAAGCAGTGAAACGTCTGGAACCGAAAAAATAAAAGTCCAGTTGCCATGACTCTGTCCCCAGACAATTTTACCTGGATGACTGAGAATCTTCATCAACAGGCAAGGCAATGGTGTTTGTGTGAGAGAGATACAGATCTATTAATGGAAATTATAAGTTCTCAAAGTTTGGTCCACAGGAAAGAAAGTGATTAGTACTGGCTCTCCCAGCACAAGTGAGGGGTCAAGAGCAAGAAAATCCACCAGTCGGGGTTTATATTAACTACAATCCAGACTAAACACCTGCTAGGATTGTTGATAAGTAATGTAATAAATTGTGATAAGTAATGGACAGCAATCTGGGCAGCAGTTTTGTAAATTAGCTTCATTTCCAACTGATTTCAGCATAAAAATCAAGCAAGCTTAAAATTGCTGTGCTTTGCAGTCTTTGCTTAAGAAGCTTAAGCAAGCTTAAGGCTGTTGCATTTGATGCATTTAGAAACTTTGAAATCGGAGAATCAGTGAAATGAAATCATTGGCATTTCAATCAGTAATAACCACGTTGGTGATGCTTGTGATGCAGATGCTCATGCAAATTCCAGGCTTATTTTTAAAAAACTGATACCCCCTTTTGCTCTTAAAAAGGAGAGAAAGCCTTTTGAAGAATGTTTGCTAGAGGTAATCCCCCCAAAAGAATAGAGATCTTCTAATCAAACATTGATCCTGTATTATAAGTTTCAAGAACAAGAGCCCCTACCAGCTCTATTCTAGTATACCCATCTCTTCCTACTTACTGCATGTTGAAAAAGGTTGTCTTGTATGCAAATAGAAGCCTTGATGATTGCTAATTCCAATATAACAGAATTCCTAATTACACTGATGGTTCTAATCACATTTAGGCAAACATCTTCCACCTAAATCCAGGAGAGCCAGGATCTTCGTTTGCACTGCTGGCACCCACAAAGATGGGCTCTGTGTCTCTTATATGTGTTGTTATATTGTATTTTAAGAATCACATGTTGGATTCATATAGAAGGCTGTTTAGACAAAGCTGTCTTGACTAGAATATACAATCAAGGACTTTTACTGATTCTTGGCTCATTTGTCTATATTTCCTTTGGGGATTTTTAGACTTTCACATGTGGAATTTGGCCTTTTCCCACTCTTGTAACAAGACCAACATTGGTGGACTGAAAGCATGCAGCAACCTTCCCAAACTAGCATCCTTCAGTGCTGCTGGGTCTGCAAAGAGTCATATTGGCAGGAAATTCTGGGAGGGACAGTCCCAAGACATCTGGAAGGTTGCAGAATAGGGAAAGCTGGTTTATAAGCTGTGAATGTTGGATGCACTTATTGCTATTCTTCCTGCTGCCTTGAAAGAAGCTTCTTATTCTTATGGCAGGATAGGAAAATGGGTTTCACAGCACAGAGATTGTTTTCATTAAACTGGAGTACATTGAAATTATTCTCTAAAGGATGGAAAATCAAATAGAGAACAAAGTAAAACACTTGGCCAAATATGAGTGATGAATCTGGAAAACTCTTCTCCTGTGAAATACATGAACATAAATGGACTATGTTTTATTATACCCTGTTTCAATCATCAGGAAGTTAAAGTATTTATTTTGGTAAGTTCCCTACCTAATTTTAAAAAAATCAACTCACCATCATGAATATCCTGCATGGTGAAACAAGAACTTCTATTCTTGTGTCCATTCCAGCAGTGAGGATGAATCTATGACCTTCCAGATGTTGCCCAGCATGTCTTGCCATTGGTTGTCCTGTCTGGGGCTGCTAAAAATTGTGGTTTTTTAAAATCTGGAAACTATAGTTCTACCACCCTTGCTTTAATGTAAGCCATATTACAGAGTTCCTGGCAATTGTTTTCTCGCTAATGGGAACTTTTGCATTGCTCTGTCTTTCCCCTTTTGGACTCAAGCTAGCTGTTGTATTTTCCCCTCTCTCCTTGCCACTCTAGTTGAGGTTCATCATCCACTTTTTGGTACATATTTCTTCCTGAATGCACTGTTTAGATTTGATTTTTCACTTTTCCTAATTTTGCTGCCATAGCAACATGCAACTATGATCACAATATTGGGAAAAGTGCCTGTTTGCAAAATTGAGGTTATGACTTTTAAACTTAATAGAGCAATGGCAGCAAAGTGGTTGGGGAACCCTGGAAAATTTCAGTGTATTTCTTTACACCTTGTACAGTAAACATTCCCACATAAAAGCTTCCATTCTATTAACCTTTCTGGATTTGTTTTGTTTTGTTTCTACAAAGCATTAGACAAATGAAAACAAACACAGATGGGGATTGGAATTACCAATTTATCCTATTCCTGTTTTTGCATGAGTGGGAGATGACTCCTGGAAGTGTGATAGCTCAGAAGGGAGGGCACTAACTGGAAATTTACTGCATGCTTCTATTGGTCAGTGGAGGGGAATGTGGAGATTGTGATGTTTTCCAAACAATTCAAGTTTGGCAGAGGTAAAGATAATGGCACATTGGTTTCAAGCTACTTTGTGAGGAATTGGGGTGGAGATTTTGGGCCAAGCTCACCCAGCTGGCTTCATACCAAAGGTGAGACTGGAACTCATACTCTCCCGGTTTCTTTCCTGATGCTTTAACCACTGCATCAAATTGGCTCTTTATCCAATTGTTTTTATGTTTGTGTATGTGTGCATGCTCCTTCAAGTCAATCTTAGCTCCTGGCAACTGCCTGGATAAGTCCCTGCAGTTTTGTTGGCAAGATGTTGGAAGTGGTTTGCCATTACCTGCTTCCCCTGACTAGCTCAGGGTCCCCCAGATGGCTTCATACTTAAGGTAAGACTAGAGCTCTCACTCTCCTGGTTTCTAGTCTGATGGCTCTTTCTTGATTTAGTGACAGCAGAAATAGCAAAATGGTAACATAATGGGACTAACCTCCTGCAGTGTTCCTCTACCCCAAACACAGCATGAAGAATCTGAAATTTGGCATTTATGGCTTATATAAATAAAAGGAAAGAAAAGGAAGGGTCAAGAAATTATAAGTGAATACGTTGCTTGTGTTTCCGCTCCCTTGGTGATTCTTATCTGCTTCTTGAAAAACTTAATTCATTTTAGATTAATAGGATGTGTTATAACAGGAGAGGCACAGAGAAGAAGCTAGAGAGGTTGGCCAGACACCTGCAGTCAAACCTGCCCAGTCCTAAAGATTTTTGCATTGGCTGGTGACAGGCAGATGAGAGAGGGCAACAAAGCTGGAGGAGTCAACCTTGCTCATCACATGCTGTCCATGAAAAATCAGGACAGTCCCATTCAGGAGTAAGAGTGAACAGAAGCAATAGAGCAGGATAAGCAAATGTTATACCAGTTTAGTTATCTGGAGAGGGCATTTTAGCAATGAGAAAAAGTCCTTAGTGAATTTTCAAATGACTATGACATGCCACCATGAGGCTTTGCCAAGCGTGATTTTCCCTTATTGTTTTCTCCATTGGAAGCCATCCTTCTACCTTTCACCTGAGCGGAAAGCATGCTTCTTACAACAAATTTTATGAACTGCTTCGCCTTTAACAATGTTGCTTGCAATATTCTGACTGAAACTGGAGCTCTGCTTTTATTCAGGTTCTGGAAAGGAGATCTCTGTGAATAACTAGGGGGATTCTCCAGTTTTGCCTCCATGGAATAAAATATCTCATCTGGGTGCTGCCTTCACCTGGACTGCTAGCTGATTTTAGATTCAGATACTTTATTGTCCAAGCACAATTAGGCACTCAAGAAATTTGGCACCTTGTGTGTATGGCAACTCCATGACATTCAACATTTAAGAAGTGAGGTTTTCTCATCTATTTATCATGGAAAAGTCTTCTTTCTGGGATTCCATGTGCTGGGAAGACAAGACACTCCAAGAATACCAACTGGCCTTTTGCAATGTGTACACCTTAGTCTTTCTCAAAGTGGCATCCTTCAGTTAAGTTGGATAAGAATACTCATCATGCAGGCCAAGTGGATGGGACCGCCAACACATCTGGATAGCGTGGCATTGCAGAAAGGTGGCCAAAGATAAAAGTTCTGTTAACAACAGAATGTGACACGCAGGAACGGGAGGAAAATAACACCTGTTTTAAGACTTGATGCAATGGCAAGGATGCTTCAATCTCAGTGAAATGCCATTTTGGACACAGAAGAAAAACTGTTCTTGTACTACATTTCCACAAAATCAGGAAGTATTGAAGTGTGAGACTAGGCTGAAGTTGCTGTTCCTAAAGATGAAGCAGACATATAAGCAGAGTAGACAAAAGCCAGAAATCTTCTCTAAAAGATCCCTTGGGGAGGTAGTTAAAAAGGAAACAAATCATTAAGGAAACAAAGAAAAAAAGGCACTTGAACTAGACAAAAAATGGGACAGAGAACCCCCCCAAAAAGTCAACAGCTATCAGACTTGTACATCAACAAGACAAGAATAGCTGCCAGTCCTGTGAATGACTTTAGGAGATAAAAGGAATCCCGAACCCACTCTGAGTAATCTTGGATCCAAATTGGGCAGCTTCTGTCCCTCTAGCTAGTGCCTGCCAGCCTAGCTGAAATGAATGTGGGTAAATCTGGATGAATGTGTGTGTGTGAGAAGGAGCAAATGTACATGGTAACAAGTAAGGTTTTGCTGTTTCTTAAAATTCACTGGGTCTCCATATATTCCAATGAACCTGTTGTGCCTCTATGTTTGGTTGACAGTGATTTCAGTGTGTCCCTAATTATTTCCTGGCTGTTGAAATAATGGTGTGCTGTGTGTCTTGTCTTCTTCAGCCTCACCTATCTGGAAAACCTAGGTAGAAAGCAAAGGGGGGATTACAAGGTTTGTGTGCCTCAACAGACTGAGTGTGTGGGTGACCATGAGCCGAACCTGGTGAGGTACTTGGAAGTGTGAGTGTGGTGATGGCCTGATGGAATGGTAAGAAAATAATTATTCTTGTACAATGAAACTCACAGCATCGCTAACCTTAAGAAATTAGCTTGCTTGTTAGAACAGCAAGAAGGGAGGATATCTGGTGGTAAGAGGCCAGATGGCTGAAAGAAGAATTTTTCAGAAGACCTCATTGTGCTATCGTACCCTAGAGAATATGGGGGTGTAACTCCTGACCGACAGCTCTGTGGAACTTAGGAATGTAGAAACACAGGCAGCCCAATAGTGGCTACACGTAATGTGCATGTTACGGGCGGGGTTGGGACAGCAAAGGTGGGTGTATATGTTTTTCAATAAATATCACTGGGAATCGATGATCGGGGCTCTTCGGCTCCATTGAATGCTGACAGTGCGTTTTGTTTTGGGACCAAAATAAACACCATTAAAATCCACACCTCGTGCCTGGCGTCAATATTGGCTTCAACACCAAGCTGACGACCCGTTTGGGGACAACACTGGGAATGCATGTAACAGGGGAAGCAGTTTTAGATCCACAAATTGCATCTTGCCATGCTAATTTATTCACTCTAAGACTACCTGAGAGTTGCAGGTTTAAGTCAACAATCAAAGCCGTCAGTCCCCACCAAGAAAGACTCCATCTTGGCCTAAAGCTACTTTTAAGGTTGGCTACAGGAATAGAACCTTACAAGTCTGAATGTGCTTCCTCTTCTCTCTCTCTCATCTTCTTGAGAATTGGGGTGCGTGCACCTGTCTGAGACATTTCGGAACCCTCCCTGCTTGTTTGGGCTTAAGCAATCTTTATCTACTTGTTGCCTTGGTAACAGATTTTCCATTTCTCCTTCAAGATAATTTTCTCCATAGAGTTTTTTTCCCTCCATCTCTCATGCTGCATCAATGCGAAGCCAGTGTGTCTTGAAAGTGAGACTCCTGACTCCAAGTTATACACTTGGGGTATTATATTACTCCGACTCAAAACATTACAGAATGATAATGCTAACAATAATAACAATAATGTTAACATCTGAACTCAGCATGGATTGTGACATGACAATGTAGTTCCTGTATGGTCTTCCCCAAAGTAAACATTATTTTATCATTCCTAATACATGGATGATGATTTTGGCCGATTCAGGAATGTTAACAGAAAAGAAAAATGTGGTACAAAAACTAGCAAAGAATAGAATAAATTTACAATTCACTTTAATAAAGATATTATTGCAAACAAATGGAACTTACTGAAAACCATTTTGGCTTTTGGCAGCAGCTCTCCAGAACAAATATGAGCAAACATTTGGCGAGCCAGCTTCTAATTAGTTTGAAAAGACACATCAAGGTTTATATAATAATTTCAGCATATCTTCTTCAAAGAAGTGCTTCTAAAAACCAGAAACCAGTTTCCTAGAGGGATATTTTTGAGCTTAGCAATTGGAACTTTGCTTTGCTCCTGCTGCTCTCTAAGTCTTACCAACATTGCTGACATTCTTCAAGGTTATAGAATTGCTGGTGTGCAATCTATTTAAGAGATTTAGGTTCGATGCCTAGTCTTCAGTCAGTCAAATCCATTTATACCTGAGGGCTAGCATATCTGAAGTGCAAAAATCATGATGCCTCTAGCAAAGAATTAGAGTTTTCAGAGTCTTTTGCTGTCATCTAGTGATCTTCTAGATTTTTCATGCCTCAGATGAAGTTCTTCATTCACAAACCATTTCTGCAGGTACTTCCCCGTGGCCCCCTTAATGTGCTTTCCTCTTATTGCTAACAATAGTTCATGGTTCATTATTTTATGCAAACTTAAAAAATTAGATGGAGTACAGAATAGTTCATTTAACTATGAACAAGTATACTGTATAAAAATAAAGTTCTTGAGGCATAAATTAACCAATTGCAAATTAACTTAACATAATGAAAGAATCCAGCCTTTGAACATAAAAAGCCATTACTGTATCTTAAATATAACCGTAGTATATATGCACAGCACTGAGCTGTTAGTTGTGCTACAAAAAATACACAAATGTATGAGATAAATATGGGCAGACCAACAGCCCAAGTAGTTACCTTCCCAAGATGGAAAGTGTGGTTCTTTGCACACTACCTTTTGTAGCAATTGCTCTCTCTCAATCAGCTGGAACTTAATCAAATGCTATAATCAATGTAATGGAGGTAGGTACTACTCTGCAAACATTAATGTATCCCCAGATATATGTTTAGCAGATTTTGGATATGTGGACAAGATTTCCATCTGGTTGTTGTTGTTCAGTCAAACAGTCGTGTCTGACTCTTCGCGACCCCATAGATTGTATTACGCCAGGCCCCCCTGTCTTGCACTGCCTCCCAGAGTCTTCCCAACCCCACACCCATCACACTGACGATGCTATCTATCCATCTCATCCTCTGCCGCCCCCTTCTCCTCTTCCCTTCAATCCT
>JANHZU010003742.1:70115-82642 GCA_032468055.1 Acrochordus granulatus
TGGGAAGGATTGAAGGGAAGAGGAGAAGGGGACGGCAGAGGATGAGATGGATAGATAGCATAGTCAGTGTGATGGGTATGAGCTTGGGAAGACTCCAGGAGGCAGTGCAAGTTAGGGGGGCCTGGCGTAATGCAGTCCATGGGGCCGCAAAGTGTCAGACACGACTGCGTGACTGAACAACAACAACAACAACAAAATTGATTTGTACCAGCTTCAGGACTAAATAAATTGTGCCTTTAGGTGAAAATTTGGAATGATTGTTTGGATTAGTATATGAAGTCTTTTCAAGGGAGGTTTTCAGGCAACTCTGGTTGGAATCCTCTCATTCATTCATTCGTTCCTTGGAATACAGTTCTAGCACAGCATTTTTATATGAGGTGAACCAAGCCCATGAAGAATGTCTAGAGAGAGACGCATCAGGCCAAAAGGGGCAAGGAGAGTATATTATGGAAATTACAGGATCCAGAAGAAAGCCTGCGTCTCTGAGCTGTCTTTCTTTGTAGTGGAGTAAGGAAAAGGAAGAGTGAACATGGAACCAACGGACAGTTCTCCCTTACAGAATTGATATACTCTCCACAGTAGATTGATTTGCAAATATTTGGATAACCACTAGATGGCAGCAAAGAGATAGCATATATCACTAACTCTTTCCTGCCTTCCCTTGCTTGCGTGGACTTCTGCAGCCCAGAGACAGTTTGATTAGTTTCCAGCAATCCTTCAACTGGCAGAAAAGTATACTGATGTGAGATTTGCTCTCTCCATTGTTGATTTCTGTCCTGTCTCTATTGCAGTGATAATAGTGCTTGAAGTGTTAAAGACTTGAAGTGCCTATGTAGACTCTGCTGATGTGATATCTCCCCCTGCCGTCCCTAACAAAAGAGAAACAATTATTTACATATTTATTGATTAAAAAATACAGTCCACTCGTGTGTGTGATCCCCGGGATCTGCTTTGTAACTCTTACCTTCAAGCGTTGTTCTCTTCCTGTTGACAGGCTCCTGTGGCCTCCCTGAGGCTGCTCCGCATTTCACAAGATTTTGTCTTGAAGCAGCTTCACATAATGCTCTTCTATGGCTTCTGCAGCCTTTGAAAACTTCAAAAGCATGCCCCTTTCTCGCATGTTTTTGGAGACTCCTGAGGCTGTGTGAGAACATGGTCCTCTTGTGCAACCTTATACCTTGTGTGTAGTCTCCAGAAATCATGTGAGAATGAGATGGGCTTTCAAGAATAGTTGTCTATTGTTGGGTGTTGGTGAACACTGGTGTGTCACACACAATGTCTTATTGTGTCACCTTTGACATATATGTCATAGGTTTGCCATCACTGTTCTGTTGCCTCTATTCTGACTCCTTCATTATCCATCCAATTGATTTCTGTTCTTATCCTCTCTATATCACTAGCCAGTGGAAAACATCTGCCAATTCACATCATATGAAAATAGGGAAGGAAACCTATTATTCTTACTATCTTACTCAGAGATGAAATCCACGGTTTTCTAAGTTAAAGTGGTTATGCACAGCCTGCTGCAGGAAGCAATGAAACAGCTGGATTTTGGCCAGGTAATTCACACTTTGATCCAATTCCTCCCCCACTGCCTTTACTTGGGCCATGCCCCACACAGCTGGCAAACCCAAGAAAGAAGAATCACATGGATTTTGGATGAACGTCTTTAATTCCAGGTTGAAAGAATCAGTTTGGGGTAGTCATTAAGGCTAGAAATCAGGAGATTCTGAGTTCTAGATCCACCTTAGGCATGAAGTCAGCTGTGAGCCATGACTCCTAGCTCTAGGAAGATGAAAATACCATTTCCAAAATATGATCAAGCACACTCACACATATACCCCTTTAATATTAGTTAGAGAAAAAACATAAAATATAATCTTGGAGGACATGCCCACCAGACATGGTGATGTGAGCAACTCAAGCAATAGCTTTGAGTTGAAAGGCAACTGGTAGACCAGGTTATGCTGTTTTTTTGTACCTGATCAGCTCTTTGGATGCAAAAGGAGCTCTTGGAATCACGCAGATGCTCTTGGATTGATCTGCAACAGGCCTAGAGGAGAAGAAACAGGAGTTTTCTAAACTGGGTAACTGTTGATCAATGAGCTGGGACGAGATCACAGACCAACTTTGGCTTTTTATCTAGTGTTGCTAACCTACACTTAGCCTTTTTTTTTATTACTGTTTGCTGAGATAAATTTTAATAGGACGTCTGAGGATGACTTGGGATTTGGGTTTATGTTTATTTAGGATATGGATCTTTAAATATTTATCCATTTAGTGTTTAAGGATGGTTTTTGTATGGAAGTTTTTAATGTGATATAGTCTGTGTATGGATGTTCATTATTGCTTAAACGCTGCTGCTGAAAATTCTACTGTGCTTTACTCCATTTGAAATTTTCTGCAAGAGGAGATGAGAAAGATTGAAATATCTTTACACTGACAATTCTTTTGAGGGAAATCAGCTTAAAAAAATTTCTAACTGTTTGGCAGTCACTCTGGAACTTTCAGCTGATGAAGTGAGTAGGAGAATCTTCATGGATGAATTTGATGATTTTGAAACAAGTTTATATGTTTAGTTGAAATATTAAGTAGACTAAAATTAAGATAAAATATAGATAGTGATAGATAGGAAAAGTTTATTATAATATATAGTTTCTATTATATTAACCAGTTTGGATTGAGAGACGGGAACATACTTTTATTTTGTTGAAATGCAATAAAAATTAAAAAAAAATATTGGAAAACTCTAAAACTGTAGTCTCAGGTAAAGAGCAGCGAACACATCTTTTCTTCACAAGCCCCCACATCTGGGCTGGGTTGCCTCTTCTCACACCATCTGAGCTCCTCCTTTGCCCTCACCTTCCCACCGTCTCTCCCAGGTTGACACCTTTTTAGCGCAGTGTGAAGCCAGTCCATTCAAAGAAAGCAGTCGTAGGGTAGTTTGGGTGAAGAGAGATGGGTGTTAATGATGAAATAAGCCTAGAGACACCTGCAAATTATTTCCATGTATTTTTTGTCAGTATCATTCATGCATCACTTTATTTAATATGTTATGCCGGAAGGGGTACAGGTAAGGTGGGATGGAACCCTAGCACAGAAAGGAAGATGAGCCTTATCATACCATGTAGACTGAGACCACAAGCATATACAGAGTGCAGTAACAACAACACAAATGATACCAAGCTCACATCAGCCAACCAAATCATATCAGTTGCTTTTTCTATTTGCCAACTTACCTTACCTAACTCAGCCAGATAAGTGACTCAGATCAAGCAATGTTATTCTCGGCCACATGCAGGTAAAGGCCGTGGGAGTGAGTTATAAAAAATCTTGAAAAGGTCTCCTTTCATCTTTTTCATCTGCAAATATACTGATTATTTTTGGAATATCCAATTCATTCTCAGTCAGGGAGACACAGTGGTGGTAGTGGAGGAAGGGAATATGCCTCATCAAGTAGAAATGGCCAGTAAGTACCAGGCAGAACCCACCTGACTTTTTTGGTGACAGAATGGGCAGTGAAGTGCTTATGATTTTACAGTCCCCATGGCTGCTTCTGTAAGTACTGTACTTGGCTTAAGGGATAAACACAACTTTAACCCGTGCACAGTTAAGGATGATTTGGAGTTGTTTGTACTGTGGCTAGATGCAAGTCTGCAATGGCCCAAAGAGAGAGGAACAAAGAGAAAGTCCCATGTTTGCTATTTTTATTCTTAAGGCTTCTTAAGTCTGTAGGGTAAGCGATAAACAAAGAACTGGTGCTTTCAGAGGAGTACCTCTGGTAAAATTGAACTACAATTTTCTTAAATGCTTGGGTTTTCTTTTTTGAGTTTGATCTAGGCTTGATATTATGTTGAAGTGCATGCTGGCTGGGAGTTTGGGGAGCTATGATCTTAGCCAATCTGAAGACACCAGCTTGAGGAGGCTGCTTTGTGTAGTCTCTACCGTACGGTAGCTTGCTTACCATCTGTAAGCTGTTCTCTGAAAGAAGACAGCAGCTTAATTGCTGATGCAACCTGCTAAGTAACAAACAAATATATGCATGAGTATTGATTTTCTGGGCCACTGAATTACTGTTCTCTTGAAGGAGATGATGAATTGCCCTTATTACCCTGTCTGAGTTTTATATCTTTCAAATTAAACAGGAAGTGTTATAGTAGTTTAATTAAGATTCTATTTTGTCAGCACAAGGAAAAGAAAATGTGGCTACACAAATACTGCCTCAGGCCAAATGTCTTCTCCGGTTTTGTATGATGCATTGTAGATGGCCCCACCCCATACAGAAGTGAAGGAAGTGCAGGTTTTTTAGAAGAGCAACGCTCCCTAAGGAAGGGAGTTGCAAATCCAGTGATTTGAGAATGCCAAACATCTGCTGAGGAAAACCTGGAGGCAAGTGGCAAAAAGAGAATGGGATCAAGCATCCTGAAAAAGGTTAAGACTGGCTATCTTTCTGCCACCTTACACAGGGAGGCCTCTGCATTGCAACACTGCAACATTATCGTAGTTCTAAGAATGATGCTTCGTAACAAATACATTGCTGCCCTTTAGGTTAGATGATCAGGCAGAAAGTTGAAGAATGTCTCAGAGGCAAAGTCTCTTGGCTGCAAGCTGGGCTATATTCTTGTCAACTGTAATTGCAAATCAGACAGTCAATAGCAAATTTATTTATGTGCTTATTTCAATTTATATGGCTGCATGGTGACTCTCAGCATCAACTCTCACAACAATGAAAATAAAATAGATAATGGCAGCCAAGTTTTAAAAACACCTAGTTAACATAACCACAATTAACTTAGCATAATTGGACTACAATTAATCTAACCATCTCACAGGCTCTCACAATCTGGGATCACGGCCACGTGTCTGAGACTTTGCGGGGGATGATGTTCATAGGGCAGGTACAATGATGGATAAGACTCTCTTCATGAATCCCATTAGATTACATTTCTTAATTTAATTACGAAATTAATTAAGTTACAGAATCAGTAACATACCTCTTTTGCGGGATCTCATGGGATGGGGAGAAACAATTGAGGAGAGATTGAGTGGTTTCTGTAATATCCATACATGGAAAGTTCTGGTGGAAAATGCTGCGTGGTACGATGGCTGAATTGCTGCCTAATGAGTTTTATCCCCTTATTCAACTCTCTGCTTATCAAAGGCTTTGGGACTCAAACCTAGCCTTGCTTTTGGACTACATTCACTTTCTCAAATCTCTCTTGCCCTTCCTTTAATGAAGGCGCAAATGTAACTGATCATGTGAACCCAAATGGTAGTTTGACTCTCTTTCAGCACTCTAAATATGGGCTCAAGGCTGATGACTCCAGCCTCAAGCCCATATTTAGAAAGCAAGTCTTGATGACTTATTCATAGATCAAGACTTGCTTTCAAATTCTGCATAACTAGGACAAGTTTACAGCTTTTAAAATGGGGACAGCAAATTTACAAATGCCAATTTCTCTCTGCCACCTCTTTTTGACCTCCCCCCTATGGCATTGTATCACACTGTTTCAGCCAGCTTTGCTGCCTCTGCTAACAGATAATATTGCAAACAAACCGTATCTCTGACCATACGCATCCTCCAGCAAGGGCGTGAGGGAGAAACATGAAACATGCATTGTGACATAATGTCAACACCACTCTATATGTATTTGCATGCAATGGTACAATGCAATGAAAGGGCTTGCATTGTGATAGCTCAGTGCATATTTTGTCATTGGGATGCTTTGGTTGTTAGGAATGGGTGCCTATATCCACGACACAATCAAATCCTGCCCAGAGACCAAGTTTTGCCTATGTGTTCCAATGATCCTTTCTCAGGTGGGGGCTAAGCTCATCAAAGAGCTGGTCCACTTCTAGTTTTCTGTGAAATCCATTAGAAGAGGCAGCAAAAGCATGCCACACCCCAATAATGGCAAATTAATATTCTTTTCTGTGTTGTGCAAAGTCTGGCATCTCAGAAAAGTAAATGAAAAATTAAGAGTTTACCTTTTAAACAGTGCTGGGAATATTGAATGGCACAAGGAGAAAAATTCTTCCAAAAATCCCTGCTCAGGGAAGCACAAGTGAGATGAAGCGATTCCCTGATCAGGAAAATGCAAGAATGCTTTTAAAAATAAATCTTGTAACAATGTTAATGAATATTTTTTTCAGATTGCTTTGCCCTAGAATTTTGGATTGCAAACTTGAATTTAATAATGCTCTGTTCAGATTCTGAAGCTCCATTTCAATTTGAAACAGGGTAATTTCCATAAATCAAATAAGCAGCAGAAAGCCAAGAATGCTGCTTGACTTCATATATCCTGTCGCATCATATGTACATGCATTATAATCTCATTTTCAAGGGAATCTATGGTTACCCTTGAAAAGATGTATTTCTTGCTTTTCTGTTCTTTGTACTCAAAAGGAGCGAACGTTGTCGTAAAATACAGACACGCAGATCAAATTTCTAATAAAACATCACTCTTAGGTTTATGGGGCATAACTGCAATCCTTTGCATAATAACCTAAGAGTAAGCGCCGCTGAACAGAGGAGTGCTTACTTCTCTGAATGCAGAAATTCAGCAGGGAAAACACACTGAGCTTTTAAAAAATAGTTCCGCTAAATCTCTGTGAGATTATTTACATTCATCTCAACGAGGGACTATAGTACTGACATCCTTCTGCTGGTGGAGGCAAGGAGTCCATAGTCCACAGTTGTCCATACAGCAGATTGCTTCATCTCAGATCCTCCCATTGTCCCATCTCATACCTTTGCTGCTTGCAAAAGCCAGGAGGATCTTCCGTGTAACTGCTCTGCATATGCAGAAACCTCTTCCAGCATTTGCAAGGACTCAGGTGTTGATGAGGGACATGAAGCAATGAGGCCAGTTTGGTTAATTCTTAAAACACTTTTGGAAACCTTGATATTTCTTTGTTCATTTTCCAGGGCCTGAAGAATCTGACAATTTGCTTGGCGTTTTAACAGGTGCTACCAAAACTTATGTTCAGGGAAAATGAACCTGTTTAGAAATACCTTTTCAATTCTCTTTTAAAAATAAAAGTTGAGCTCGATTCTGGATAACTACAGAGGTAAACCCGTGGAGTTTTCTTCATAACAAGACTGTGATTTGCCACAGAGCTCTTCCTTAATGTTTTTCCAAGTTCTCAATTTAGCCTGTAGTTCTAGGATTCTGGGTGGCCTCCCATCAAACTATTAATCAAATTTAATGCTGATTACCCTCTGAGATAAACCAGAGTTTAAATACTGTTCTGAAAATTCTTCCTTTCAAAACCTGGAATCCCTTTGGTTTTAATGTTGTTGTAAAACACAGACACACAGAGCAAATCCCTAATAAAACATCGCTCTTAGGTTTGCTCCTAAGACAAAAGCAAAACATTAGCACAGTGCAGAGAGTGCAAGAGAGGTTCTCCAGAGATGGGAAACTTGTAGCTTGTTTCCAGCCAGCTTGAATTGTGAGTGATGCTCTGATTTATAATTCAGGAACATCTGAAAGTCCATAGTTCCCACTTCCAGGCTACTGAACGTGCAGTGGGATGTTTTCTACATGTAAGCATTGTTTTCATAATGAGACAAACCCAGACCTGTGACAGTTTATGAGCTAGGTCATAGATATGTGGAACAAAAAAAATCTAGCTTTGAATTTTAGGAATCTACATCTATTTTTGGCTCTTGACATTCTGGATTGCAATGAAAATGGTCATTGATACATTTATATTCTATGAGCCACATATTTGTCAGAAAAATACTAATGCCCCTAGTTATCTTCTAATCTTATGGTAGAATAGTAAATTCCAGAAATTACTTAAGAAACTTCTTTTGTCCTGATTTTTAACCCACTTCCAATCCACTTACAGGAAACTGATATAGGGGACATGAAAAACTGAATATTTGTGTGTATATACAATATGTGCATGTGTGAGTGTATATCTCCTCCATTTTGCCCTCCTCCCACCCAATTATAATTATGGGTGAAGTACAGCTTATACCGGAAACAGCTCTCCTGGATCTCCTTTTTGGTATGAGATAAACAGCTATGGATCCTGAGTAGGACTCAAGCATCTTCTCTAAGCAGACATTTTATAAATTATTTGCTTAGTCAGGGCCTGGTACTGCAATAGACTCTGATACTGCAGAGAGAAAAAAGAATTCCTTCTAACATCTGGTCTGGTTCTTCAAGCTAAGCCTTTTATTGTGCTACTGTATGGTGAGTTTCTGTGCCATGTGGAGATCAGTTAGCCTGAAGTGGCTCAATTGTCTCCAGGCCAAAAGCCTTGATGGACAAGCAGGGCCTTTTAGAAATGGGATTCTTGGTGATTCTGCAATCAGCCTCTATACTTTCCCATGCCTATCAAGGGATCATAGAAGGCCCATCACAATTCTGCTTTAATGTGGCATTCATACCTTCATATTTGTCTCAAGTAGATAATGTATTGCACATGGGATCTCTTTAACCTCTTCTCTTGGCCAAAATACTGCAGATCTGTTTTTATGGGGGCTGCTTTCATTTCATTTTTTTTGGTTGCATATTATGAATCATATGTTAGATCCTACTAGCCTTCTTGCAATAAAGATGTTTCCTCCCTTTAATTCCTTTCCTAGGTTTACAAAGATTTAGAACTATTCCACACAGCAGCCTCAACAGCTTGTCTCCCACAATATTCCTGGCTGTTTTGTAAGCCAATCTCAAAAATCCCAGTCCAGACTGTAGCAGGATGACAATGGACCAGCCTGGGGCTCACTCTGGAGTATGGCTCCCCTACAAGACCTGACTGGGTTTTCTCTCTTCCTGCCTTTCCCATCGAAGCAGGGAAGGCCAATATGGATGAGTCTGCCTTTTCCTTTTAGAAGCAGTTTCTTCCTCCATAGTCCTGTGTTTCCTTTGTTTTCTCTCTGTTTGCACATATGGATGCCTTCACATGCCCTTCTCACTTTCTCTCCTTTTACCCTAAGACAGATCCTTTCTTTTTCCTTTTTTTCTGTTACAGTTTCCTTGATGCTACAGTCAACACAGCAATATTGTGGAGAACAGGTTGTTCTTTCATTTCCACTTCTCTTGTGGATCAATGGAAACTTTGCAGCAAGAAATAACTAATACTTCATAGAAACAAAGTGGTCAGTTTCTACTTACAGCTTAAAGATATTAAAAGGGAAGGGAAACTTTGCAATTTTTTGGACAAAGCGTAGAAAAGCAAGATTATGTTTCACCCAGCCTGATCAGAAATCAAGTGGGGGCCCACTAGGAGATGTAAGGGTTGAAAGGAATATGAGCTTTTAGAATTGAGGATAGTGTATTGACGTAACTGATCAGCAATGGACCAATCATAAGATTATAAAAAGAACAGCAATTGCTGACCAGTGGAGAATGTGCAACTCAAGAGGGGGTGGGCTGCTGCTGCCAGTCAGAATGGAATGAAATGCTGGAGATCTGAAGGATGTAAGATGTGACTGTCATGCTTCTGGTTTCAACTACTGACTTACACACAGTTGCTATAATAATGCATAATTTACTCAAAGTCAAGAGATCACAATAGTCAAAGCATGCAACAAACAGAGGCTCATACACTTGCCTGAATTCTTGGTTTTTAAATAGAAGAGTGCAAAAGAGCAGTCCAAAATCAGTCTTAAGTTCCAAGAGCCAGGGATGTCAAACAGTCCAGAGGTCCAAAATTTCTTCCATGAACAGGATTCACAGGAACATTATAGAAGAGCTGGAGATCAGACTGTTTTTGGCAAAGTGAACCTGGATCAGGCTAGATTCAGCTGTCTCTAAGCAAGAGATTTACTTCTTGCTTGTCAAAGAGACTCATAGAACTACTCTGCTGTTGACTCAAGAGGTGAGGGGCTGGGAGGCCTTTACGTCATCCTCATCTGATTTCTCCAGATGTCCAGATGGTGCATGTTTCTGATCAGCCTTGTGTAACTCTCAGCTTGGTGTCTCCCAAGGCTAACATTCAACAGGTTCAACTAGAGAATCTTCTTCAGATTCAGAACCTGAGTCCTGAGCCTGGGTCATGACAATCTCAGGTCAGAAAACATCAGTTTTGAATCAAAGCAGAAAAACACATGTAGGACACATTTACTATTGGCTGAAAGTGGGAGGAGTAAGAAGTTATGTATTCCTAATATTAGGGAGTATTGATGCCAATATTGACAGTGGGCTGAGCAGAAAGTGCAGATCTTCCCTAAAGATTATCACTTGAGTCTGAATACAGTAAGAATTTGATTACTACCACTATTTTAGCTTCTCTTCCAAGGCAGATATGTGGAATAGGAACAGATCTGCTTCATCCTGAAGTAAGAAAATGGTCTTGAAAAATAGTAGGAGAAGCAGTGAATTGGGATGAAGATGAGGAGTTGCCACCAGCATAGCTGCCACTGTGGCAACTGATTTATTTATATCTCATTTTTATTATTTTTATAAACAACTCAAACCTTAACTTTGGGGGGGGGCTTCTACAAAGGAGAATACTGACTTTATGGAAGGTCTTCGGAGCCAACTTGGTCTAGTGGTTAAGGCACCAGATTAGAAACTAGGAGATTCACCTTTGGCACAAAGCCCGCTAGATGACCTTGGTCTAGTTACTCTCAATTCTAGGAAGAATTCAGTGGCAAATCATTTTCTAAAAACCTTCCAAGAAAACTTCAGAGACTTGTCCATGTAGTCACCAGGAGTCAACGCTGATTTGAAAGGACAAAAAAAAAAGATTTTCTCTTACCAAAAATATTTAAAAAAAAATAAAATTGGCTGCCAAATGATGCTATGTTTTTTTTGGTAGAAAAAGCACAAATGGGCACAGAGGCTGAATGGAAGGGGGCAATTCTGTAATGGACCAATATCCTCACTCAGATTCTGTGAATCCCCATTAGCTACTAGCCTGGCTTTGTAGTCCTCAACTTCCCCTTCTGAATTGCATTTAACTGTAAGTGATCCTCTTGCAATGATGCATTTTTCAAGATCACACAGCAGCTGTGGCAGGGCAGCCATGGATTGCAGGAAAAGATGTGGCTGCTTTAAAGAGTTGCAAACAGCCCTTGAAATATGTGTGCTTCTTTGCACCAAATGCCTTTTCTGAATTATTTTGAAACATTGCCTAGCTCCCAAATGAAAGCTCCTATTTAAAAACATCAAGCTCTGGGTTTCACTCATGAACCTTGCTTGTCTTAGAAAAATGGTTCGTCTTCTAAAGACAAGCATGAAAATCAGCCCCCTTCCAAGAAATGCTT
The DNA here is from genome assembly GCA_032468055.1 of Acrochordus granulatus. NCBI lineage: Eukaryota > Metazoa > Chordata > Lepidosauria > Squamata > Acrochordidae > Acrochordus > Acrochordus granulatus. The sequence goes on from JANHZU010003742.1 coordinate 81,343, forward strand.
TGAAGAGAAATTCCTTTGTTCTGTCTTGTTAAAAGGAAAGCTTATTTCTTACAAATCATTTTCACTTTTTCTGAAAATGAGCAATGATTCTCTTCAGAAATTCTTATAACCATAATACAGATGCAAACATTTCTCCCCTCTAGGCTCTGGGGTTTGCCAGTTGCACAACACATGTGATATGCATGGTGGGGAGAAAAGCATCCCCTAAGTTACCCTATCTCTCAGTAAATCTCCTAGGGAAGCTTCACCACAGTTCTAAGCTGTGGATTCTCCTTTCTGTACTCTCTCAGAACATGTTTTAATACTTAGGCATGAAAAAATAAGTTACTTATTTTTTCTATGCTGTCTGGGATTATTCTAGAAAATTGCATAGTGGCATACAATGAGTTTGTTTTGACCTCTCCCACTGCTACCGTGACTAGGTAGACTGTAATTCAATCTACTATGATCAATATGTTCACTATCAAAAGTTGTATTTGAAATGGGAGGGTTGTGATTTGACAGAACTTGAAGGGAAGAAAAAATAGTGCCATGACAGAGCTGAAGTTTTACATGATGAAGGGTCAGAATTTGACCTTTAGCATTTCTCCTTTAAAAGATCAAATAGTAGGAAAAAATTACATACCTGAGGCTCTGGAAGCTGTTTTCCAGTTAACAGCAAGAGTAGTGGGCTAAATGTTCAAAAGGTATAAAGAGCATGTGCCTATATTTTCTATCAGGTAGTGCTGATAGTCAGTATAGATAATATGACAGCCAAAGTAGATGTTGTTGCTACTGTTGTTCAGTTACTCAGTTGTGCATGACTCTTCATGACTCCCTGGACTGCAGCACTGCCTCCCGGAGTCCACCTAAATCCACACCCACTGCTGTTCCCTTCTCCTTTTGCTTCAATCTTTCCTAGCATCACAGTCTTAGAGTCCTCTCTTTGCATTATGTGGTCAAAGTATTTGAGCTTCAACTTCAATACCTGTCCTTCCAATGAACAATCTGGGTTGATTTCCTTTAGGATTGATGGTTTGATCTCCTTGCAGTCCTCGGGACTTTCAAGAGTTTTTTCCAGCATCACAGCTTGAAGGCATCAATGCTTTGGTGCTCACCTTTCCTTATGGTCCAACTCTCACAGCCATACATTACTACTGGGAAACCATAGCTTTGACTATATGCACCTTTGTCAACAAGGTGATGTCTCTGCTTCTTAATACACTGTCTAGGTTTGCCATAGTTTTCCTCCCAAGGAGCAAGCGTCTTTTAATTTCATGGCTGCAGTCACCATCTGCAGTGATCTTGGAGCCCAAGAAGG
>JANHZU010003742.1:87925-105530 GCA_032468055.1 Acrochordus granulatus
TTATATTGTGTGTTAATCATGTTTACTTGTTTCAGATGTTAGGGACAATCATTTCTACATCAAATTCCATTGAAAATTATTTTTGGTGGAATATTTTTGGGGGCGTGGAATGGATCGTCCAATTTTATATTGTTTTCAATGGGAAACCTTGTTTCGCTTTACGAGCATTTCGCGCTAAGAGCGTTCTTCCGGAACAGATTAGTCTCGTCTTGTGAGGCACCACTGTACTTAAAACCTTAATGAAAGGTACAGTATACCTAGCTTATGGAAAAAAAAGTGAAAAATTTAAAAAACCACCTAGGTCAGAGTATGAAACTGGAAGAAAAAAGAAGTAAAGGGAAGACGGTTGGAAAACAGCTAGATACTGTATGCATGCGTTTCTTTGGGGTGTAGATTGCATTTTGATGCTGAGGCTCATAAATATGGAACCTTTTTTATTTATTAAATATATGTGCTGCCGAACTCAGAAATGACTCTTGGCGGCTCACAATAAAAACATAAAAATACAATAGATAAAACAATTAAAGCCCATAACATTAAATAAAAATAGCCAAATGGAGAGGGGAGGAGCAGAAATACATATATGGGGAGGAAAAATTCAGTTAGGTTAAATATTAAACACAAGGATAAGGAGTTTTATTTGGAAAGTATGGGCAAAATCTGGAATAGTTACTTTAAACTAATTACTCTGTAATGCTTATTTTAAGGATTTTTCTCAACTACAAATAGAACTTTGCATACCTAATTCACAACAGTGGAAATATAATCAACTCAACATGGACCAGACGTTTTAGCCACTTCAAAGAAACCCACGATGATTTCTCTTCTGATGGAGTTGATTTCTGAAACCAAACCAACACTGTATTTGAACTAAAAATTAAAGAATATTGTAACAGTTGGAATTACTGACATTCAGAAAGTATGGAATAAAGAACTGAAATATCTGATAATGGATTTAAGATTGAAATTCATCAAAAAAATTCTACTCTAAATTTACGGGAAGTCCCAAAGACTGTATTTGTAAGGATGGATGTTGGATTTTCTCTGCTGGTGAGATAAACAGTTTGAGAAATCATTAATTCGTGGTTTCATTTTGTGAGCTACTTACTGCACTGGCACCGACCTTTAAAGCTGTGAACTGTGCAGGGCTTGGATATCCAAGGTAAGATCACGCCTGCCAACTTGTAACATCTGCTGCCTTATTTGAAGAGGCTTCTCTTGTGTTACTTGCAGAGGAGCTTTTCCAGTTTTGCTCCCAGAACATAAAAGTATACTCAGCTGAATTCAGTTGAAGAACGTGACTTTTTTCATTCAGAAAATACATAAAGTTGCATCCCTTTCACTAAGCATTTTATTAGAAGATTTTAGTACCTATTTTATTACTTTTAATCTATTCTAACTTTTTATATTTTTTTTTAGATCTCAGCTGTTTCGGGAATGCCCCATGAAGCTGTCCCTTTTGCCTTTTTAATCACCTTTTAATCAATTTTAACTGCTCTTGCTTTCTTTAAATGTTTTTTAAACATTTTTAACTTGGTTTTTTATTATTAGAGCTTTTATATTTTAATCTTATTTTATACCACCAAGAGTCCCTGTCTGAGGGAGATGGGTAGTTTAGAAATATGATTAATAAATAAAATAAAACTTATTTTATTTATTTTTAGGTTAAAGCCTTTAAAAATATAAGCCACTAATGAAATAACTAAACACGCAGTATCGTTTTATAAAGATCTTGAATTTGGTGGCTACAGATGTATTGAATCTCCTATCAGGATAGCCCCTGTTATGCTCAGTGATAATATGATTGCGTGAGCTAGATGGGCTTTTTGAGCTAATGCATATGGTTCTCACGTTCTTAAAACTGTGTTTTGAAATCAAGGCTCCCACTCAGAAAAGAGCATTCATTCTTCAAGATCTGTGTAATGTAACAGTTTTTCTACTGCTGGAAAAGTTGAGGGGGTCTATTCATTTTGGGGCTCCTATCCTTCCCCTCCTCTTCATATGAGAGATGACTTACAGCTTCTGTGCCTGTTAAACTAGAAACTGTGGCTTGCTGCTTTGTATAAACTCAGCAAAAAAAATCTTTGATATCCTAACCTGATGACAAATTATGATTTTAATAAACTTCTGTTTTGATCAGTTTGGAAATAGCAACATATGGCTGACGTCTTATTTCAAAGCAGCAACATAAGGATTGTGTCATTTTCTTCTGCATACAAGAGGAAGCTAATGGTGTCCAAATTTTTTCTCTCTCTATGTATGCCAACCTACTTCTCGCTTGAAACTCCTACAAAGAAAGTTCACTATGTTAATGGGCATTGAAGAATTTAGGGCTGATTTCAGTGATAAGGGATGAATGAATGAGCTGTTAAGGGGAGGACTTGCAGGAAAGATTCCTTTGGAAACAACCAACAGCTTATTTATTCATTTAATTAATTTATTTATTCTTCACATTTATATGCCGCCAATATCTTACAAGCATTATAGATTTTTACAGTATACATTTTTATGTTCATGTTAGCGTTCCATATCTGGTAGCCTTCAGTATGCCAGACAGTAAGTCCCAGAATTCCGAATCAAAATAGCCACTGGCTAGCCTTGTGGAAATTACAGGAGCCGGAGAATTAGGTTTTGTTGTTGGGAGGGACACTTCTTTGCATCTTTTCTTCATATTAACAAACTTGAATGGTTGTTAAATCGATTAAATGTGGCAATAATAAGATAATGTCACTTCATCCATTTCAGATTTTCAGTATCACAGACTTAATAATCATCCCTTTAAAAATATTTCCCAAGTTATCCCATATATGTGAAAAATACTTTTCTTGTTGAATCTATCTCATATCAGGATCATAAAATATAGAGTCAATATTCTTTAAGATCCCTAGCCACTGTGCTGTAAATATTTATTTATTTTATTGATTTAATTTATATGCCACCGAATCCAGAGACTCTCGGCGGCTAACAAAACAAATATGAGCTGTTTTAACTGATTATTCTAGAGTTCTTGCAAATAGTTAATAGTCATCTTAGTAATATTCTTGAACTGTTTTTTTAGAATTTTAGACTGTTCCAAAGTACATTATAGGCATTTAGAAATCTGAAGGATTTAGACACTGCCATTGCATTCAGACCAAATGATGGAATCGTGATTTATGGCAATATTTTAATTGAATGTATTGTTTATCCATAATTTTAGACAACCCAAATACTTCAAACAATTTAAAAACTTGATTGACAATAAGCTGACTTAAAATATTAAATAATATATGACTTAATCACTTAATATATACCATCTACTTTCAGGCAGAAGTAGCCCTAACATGTAAATTGTCTGCATTTATAAAGGCCAGTATTATATATGTATATGTATCTATTGTGTGTGGGTGTGTGATTTTTTTACCCCACCTTTATTATTTTTATAAATAACCTAAGGCACCAAACATACCTAATACTCGTTTCTTCTATTTTCTTCACAACAACAGCTTTGTGAGGTTAGTTAGGCTGAGAGAGAATGACTGGCCCAAAGTCACCAGCTGGCTTTCATGCTAAGGCAGGACTAGAAATCACAGCCTCCTGGTTTCTAGCCTGGAGCCTTAACCACTATATGGCTATTTCCATATCCATATCTTGTAGATACTTTCAATTCAATACTGCTGTGGCTAAAAAAGGAACCAAACTTCAGCCATGAGGTCTGAAAGATTACATAATAACAGTCTATTTATGCCCATTGCGGTTTTTTGATTGGATTCCCTAAAGAATTGAAATCAAAATATTTGCTCAGTAATGAAGGTGAAAGTCAGAAAAGTTAAAGACTCCATCACTATACAGTAACCATAATTTAAATTGTTCTTCCCATAAAAAAAGTCTTAGTTTCCTATCAATCTGTTTGAAATCACTAAAAGGCATTAGAGTAGGAGGGATTTCCCCATGAATTTAGAAGGATTTATTAATTATCTATTCATATTCATTTTCATCTGGCATAAAACAACTGGTGTATTTAAAGTAACAAGTTTGAAATCATGGTTTAATGGGCTGTATTATGGTAGCCATTTTCTTAAGCCCAGACAACCTGGCATCAACTTGCATAAAACTGCAGCACCCTTGCATGTTCAGAGGCATAAGAGACTATAAATATCACAAAGTGAGACAATTGCACCTCCAATGCTGTGAAGTGGGACAGTTGCCAGTCTTTTTGTATTAGAGATAGGCACATCACACTTCTTGTGTGATTTATAATTATTAATCAAGTTCAGCTTGATCACATAAGACTTCCATTGTAAAAGAATTCTCTGAGCCTAGGAGTGAGAAGTGGCAGTTGCCAAACAGTGTAGAACAAGAACAGTTGGACATTTCTTTTGTATCTCATAAATGCATAGCCAGATCCTTTCTCATGCTCAAACAATGAGAAAGAGGATCAAAGACATCATGGAATATTTACATTAACATACTTGCTGATAAAAGCAGAAATAAAGTGCACAGCCACTTCTTTTCTCGGATTCTTTGACCTAAACATATGTCTTGTCACATACTTGGCCATGGGTATGGGCTGTGAGAATAATCTTGGGAGACAGGAGGAGGAGGAGCCACAGCTTAGACAATGGTCAGACAAAAGATAACTCAACCTACAGAGTGAAGAAAGCATCTCAGAAGGGACCCTTCCTAGTTTTCTGGAAAATAAAGGCAGGGAGGGGAGAAATGCTTTCAGACTTTCAAGATTCTGTTATTGTACTTTGCAATAAAGGTAGCATTAATACTCGTGGTTTTGGTTTCTTGTCTGGACTATCATGAGACTTCATGAGACTCTTAGCTTTCTTTGTTAATGTGAGGGCTGATCAAGCTTATCTTCCAGAATTTCTTCTTGCCTTAAGAGCCACATTGGTGTGTATGCCCAATAGCCTGGCACATGAGCATGAGCAAACTCCAAGCTGCAATAAGCAAAAAGACTGAATCTACCCTAGTTTCCAATTCAGTTTTAAATATTAAATAATCTATCAAAGAAAGAGGAGACAGAAATGGACTTTGAAATAAAACAAAGAATCTACTTTGCTAAATAGAGCTATCAGATTTAACTGTATAAATTTAACAGGAACCTTACTTGCTGAGGATATTTACAGAGAATTGCTTGAGCTTTTACTGCAGGGTTTTTGCTCTTTTCCAGATGCTTAAAGATGAGAAGAGTTAAATCATGCAAGAGACTTTCAGAAGTGGGAGGAAGCTTGGGATAGCTGTTAAGGACAGATATTCAAATTAGCTGATCACTCTGTTGAAAGATTTCAACGAGTACTGATGTACAGTGCTTTGGATTCCACTCCCAAAAGATGCATTGGATTACGTAAGAGTGGAAGTGTAGCTTGTCTGCAGCTTTTTAAATCAGCTACATCATCCTCAAGCAAGAGTGTTCTCTGGATTCTGATGCTCTTTTCCAGAATTATTTCTTCAGGCTTCCTCAGACAAAAACATTTACTCTTCTTATTATATGTCAAAAAAAAAAGGGAAAATAAGAATTACTGTCAAAGAGTGGAAAAGACAGTGACAGAACACAGTTCTACACTTAGTGTTTTGCAGAAAAGGGAGATGAGGCATTAACTGGGATATTAATTCTGGCACTCATGTGTTTTGCTGATTTCTCTCTGAAGTAAAAGAGATAAAAATGGTGATAAAAATGTGTAAAAAGACAAAAGAGATTGGAGTTGAGCTCTTCATTAGCATTAGTTTTTTATAAGTAATAATTCTGAGAATATATAATGTCCCCCTTTAAGGTGAAAGAACTTCACTCTCCTAATATGTGTGAACTGCTACTGTGACTAGAAACAATGGTGTCATACAAGCTATGGTTCAGTTGTTGGAATATGAGAAAGGGGAATACTGAATTCCCCTTTATGGACTGTATTTATGTCAAGAATGGACTACCTTTATCATGCCCAGCCCAACCTCTATTTTGTGATTTCTGGAATCTTCAAGATTGCATTGCCAAAATTCTGCACTAAAATGATAATATTTTTGGACAGTCCATTTTTCCTATAAGTAAATGAAGAAGGCTTGATGTTCTACTGTGAGTAGCAAGACCCACACTATTGAATACACTGACCTCAGAAGTGCACCCAGTCACTACCCTTTGCTCATTTTGGATGGCCTGAAAACCTTATTTGACTTTGTTGGTTATCTTCTAGTTATTGTTCTGTTTTCAGGAGGATTTAGGAGGCTTTTTTTATTGTTCTGCGCTAGCCAGAGTCCATATAGATTGAAGCAGTGTTGTAAATATTGTAGAATAAAGTAAATCAATGTGGTGAGCTCGAAGTTTTTGGTTGGGTTTTCATGAGTCACAGATAATAACAAATAGGGTATATTTTTATGTCACTCTAATCCTAAAGGACTCTAAATGATGAGGCATTAATAGAGACAAATTATTCTTTATGCCAAACAATTTTATCTTCAATTATTTGAAAGGTTCCATTAAAAAGAACTAAAATAGACAGCTGTTTAACAGTATGTTGGCTGCTGCAAAATGTTTTCAGCAAGAGTTTGAGAAAATGTTTTCTACACCTAGAGGAATAGATCTGTGAAATTCAGCTAGTGAGGAGAAAGTCAAGAGCAGTGCTTATGTATTAGCATTTTCTTTTCAAAAATTGCAACTTTCTGCACGCAGGTTTGAGGATCTGTTTGAATGAGGCACAAACATCAACTTCTGGGGGAGGTATGGTGAACTGAAGACCATTCTGTAAAAGTAGAGTTGATAACCATGGCAAAGACCAAGGAACCAGTGAGTAGATAGGTTCCTTGGAACCTCGCTGGATAAAGAGAAGGTGGGAGATCACCCACATGTGTGCTCTGGGCAGCTGCTTCCCATGAGGAGACCACAGGAGAATGATTTTCCTTGGGTTTGAGTGTGGAGATGACAGGATTAGCCATCTTGTTCACAACCACGGCAAAGACTTTTAAAGGACATTAAGTTGCAAACCTCACTTTCTAATTACTTTTGGAAATTGCTCATTAAGTACTTCTAAACTATAAGAGACCCTCAGAATGACAAGCTTGAAAATGCCAGGTGAGTCTGCCTTTAATCCTGAATAAAAGTACATTTTAATCATAGCTTAAGAAACTAAAGAATATGAAATAAACAGCAAAAAGCTAAATAAGGTTTTCATCTTAAAAAATTGTAAGTAGACATAGGGCCCAAATAAAAATTGGAATATTGAAATTTTTACAGTAAAATTTTGGAAATAATTATGAAGTACAAACAGTTTCTTAGGGGAATTGATCCTATTTTGTTTTTTACAAATCATAACATAGATAAATAATTTCATTATTTCAAAAAGTGGACATTAGAGGGGACTAAAATTTTGGAAAGAAGAAAGATATATAGGCTTGCAAGATGGTGCAAAATATGAAAATAAAAATACTGAAGGAAACTTTTGAAGAATGGAATCAGAAGATAATAGGCATAATTCAACAGTGTCAGTAATGATGTCTGATTCTATGGATCAACTGTGTCTTAAAGATGTTATTGAAGAAATGTCACAAATAGAACAAATTTTATTTGACAAGACTGATATAGCATCTAAGTGGATTTAGAACTGACAGGCTGAGAAGTTGATTTAGAAAAGGATGTTTTGTTGGATTTACAAAAAAACAAACAAACAAACACCAAACAACTACCTGAGGCTACTCTTTATGGACTTTCTGCTGATACCAAGACTAAAAAGATGATGCTTTATGGATTTGTTTGTAGATAAGAGATGGGATATTGGATGAAGAGATAAATATTTGCAACTTTAGAGAGGGTGAAGATCTATTATATTTGTTTATACTTATTGTAATGAAGATTGGAAGTCACTTCTTTATGTATTTCTTTTCCTTTATTATATTCTTTTCTATTTTTATTTGCTTTCTTTTTCCTTCCATCTTTTATTCCTTCTCTCTATTATCTTTCTTTCTTTAAATTTAGTATGTATTAGATTTTACTATTATAATTAAAATTCTTAATAAAAAGTATGTGTATAAAAAAGAGACACAGGCACATGCCTTTGCAGTTTTTGTATTTAGTTTTTTATTCACTTAGAATACAGCAAAAGCAATAATCAGCACAGTCAAACAAGTTTATTTTTCTGGTGCTTCATCTCCCTGTTTTGTACTATTTTGCACCCTTTTGGGAGTAGTTCCTTCTCTGGAGTGATAACCTGGCTCAGCCTGATTCAGAATGAACATTTCTATTCTACTATACCCGTAGTACAGAACAAAGTAAATTATAATAAATTATAATATGAGATTAACATATGTATGCAACTACTGTATACGCATCCTTCTTTGGCAGGGTTTCCAAACTGTGAGAGGGAGAGAGACAAAGTCCAGGAGAGATGTGGAAAGCCAGTTAGTCACATTGTAACAATAAATCCAGCTTTCCCAAAGTTTCATTGTATTATTTTCATTGTTAATTTGTGTTCATTTTGCTGTTTGGATTTTTAGGGGAGGGGCATACACTAAGATTACACTAAAAGGCAAAAAGTTTAGGAACCCTTGTTCTGTGTTTCTACAGACTAGAATTATTCCTATCTAGAATTAAGAAAGAACTTAACATTGTACTGTGAGTCAGACTTCTTGTCTGACTCAGCTTGTTGATGCTGGCTTTATTCTGGCAGGTAAACCTTTGACCTTTTTAATCATTTTCTATTAAGAGTTTTCTGCAATAAGCAAAAAGATCCCAGAGCACCTCTTTCTCTTCAACACACTTACTTCTCCAGGTAGTGTCCAAACAATTAATTGTTGCAATCTTTCCTTAAAACTAATTTAGCTCAGGGCTGCTTTACAACCCAGAGACAGTTTCTCTTTCACTTGAAAGATTGTGCCTGATTGTATACGGCATGTTGAAGGGCACATTTCAAAAATCATAATGCACCTCTTTTGCCTCTTAAAAAAAGACCCAAATTGCAAAAAAAAAAGGAAAAGAAAAAGAAAAAGCCCACATTATAACCCATCATTCTGGGTGACTTTGGGGGCACAAAAGTGATGCTGGCCTTTTGGCTGCATTTTTGCACCCTGCTGTATTGTGCCACAAATAGGAATAAGTGGGTCTCTTCATTCTGTCTATAGCATTATCAGGATTAGGGCCTCTTCATCAGGCCCAGTATGCATTCTCATATATGTTGACATTACTAGCTCAAATTCAGTGCTACAGACAACAGTTTCACATTAATTTGTCTGAATCATTTTTCTATGGAGCCAGTGTACACTTGGAGCTTGTCAGTTATTAAATATAGCAGATAGTTAAAAAGTGAAACCTGTATGTGTTAATCAGACCAGAACACTGAATTGAGAAGGTAGAAAATCTGGGTTGAATAGATACTCAGATGCTCCTATAACTATTTCTGGATATCAGTTCAGATGCTTTCTTCTTGCCTTTGCTAGCCCCAACGCTTTAATAGATCCAGAATATCTTTCATAAAACTGGTCTCTTGCTAATGGATTGGATTCCAACTCCACAAATTGCAAGCCAAGATCTGTCTGAGGTGTTAAGGAACTGAGTTCAATAATGTGGAGTCCTTGGTGCTGAGATTGGTTGTTTGTTTGCAGACTTTTCATTATTCAGGTAGGAAACATCATTAGTGCCAATACATCTGGATTCCAATGCATCTTGGGCCAATTAATCTGAGTCCATTATGTCTGAAGAACATCAGCTTGGAGAAGGCTGGTCCAGACAAATTACTCAAGGGGCAAATGCTTTTAATTTCACTACTACAAGAACTAAAAGACAAACAAGACAGTCATGTTGATATTCCTGTACCAATTTCACATAATTCAACTGCTTGAATCTAATTCTTACATCACTTGCCTCATGTAGGAGATGAGAGCTGAACTTTAATCTGACCTTCATCTTGATACTTTTATCATTTTTCTTCCCAGCCTGGATCATTTAATGCATGTATTGAAGTGTGGAGAAAGGGTTTGAAGGAAAAGATTGTGGACTGTAAGAGGCAGAAAGGTCTATTTCTCACCGTTTACATGAACATGTGCTTGTAAAAATCCTGCTTAAAATCAGAATGAATCCATCCTAGCTGGCCATCCTATCTGTTTATGGTTTGAACTGTATAAAACAAAAAAACATTGTAAAGGAATGTATGGAGGGGATAGGGGATAAGCTGACTGAACAACATTTCTGAAATTTGAATTTTTCATCCTCAGTGCAACGTGACAGCTCCTCAAGATGGATCACATTAAGAAACAGACTCCAGAAGAAATATTGGAACTCTGTTTTATTGATGTAGCTTCAGTAATAGAATCTTGAAAGCCTGACTCTGTTTTTCCTTCTGCCCCCCGAGTGAATTAGGGTAGAGGCACTCTGAGCTTCCTTTTCTCTATTTTTTTCTCTATTTCCCGGGCTCAAAGCTGGTCTTGATTATACAACCATCATCTATACCTAATTTCTCCAGTGTCATCTCCGTGCTGTCTACACAGCTTTCCTCAGCCAAAATATGTTGGGACACCTGACTTGGCATTCTATGCTGGCTGTAAATTCAGGGATTATAGTCCTTATATCTCTGGGGGGTCACAACATCCAGGAAATTCCTACTATAGCGATCCTCTGTATAAATAATTTGATGATAGCTATATTCTTCTCTGTCCTTGAGCTCACTCCCTAGTTTTCATAATTAATCTTCTACTTGGTATTAATTTCCTATGACAAGCTTTTCAGAGTTAAAACATGTAGGTTTCAAAAAATTGCTTTTTCTTTTGCTAAATTTGCTGTAAAAATAATGATGAGACTCTTGCTTGCTGATACTCTTCTGTGAATGATATATTTTTCTGTTTGAAACTAGTTCCACAATCCTGATTTCAGCAGGTGAAATATTCCACAAAGAAGTGCCTTATAGATCAAAATTCATTTATTATCAATCCTACGATGTTCTTTTCCAGCTTCAGTTAGTGAGATTTGTAGTGGGAGACCATGGAATGAATGCTAATCTAACTAGGAACATACAGAAAATTGGGAGTATCTTATTTTTTTACAAATGTCTAAAACATTCATTTACTACTTAAACATTCTCCTTCTAATATTGTTCCATGATTAGGATTTTAATAACATACAGAATTCAAATCACTGTCTAGTCTTGGCACATTTGAATATCTTAATTTAATTTCTCCTGTGTCCCAGAGGGCAACGAAGTAAGATTTCTCATAAAATAGAATAGTTTTAAACAGCCCAGATCTTACAATATTTTCCTGAGTTGCATGAACTCTTGGAAGGAGGGATTGAGAATTTATACACAGTATTTTTAACTTATCATCTCTGGGATCAGAGGTAGCTTGAGAATTTCTGACAGGTAATTCTGGAAGACATCTCCAGCTGGCCCTTGTCATGGACAGCTCACTTCTGGAGATAATATTACTAGGGTTAACCAGAGCCACTAGCCTTCACAGAGAATAATGGCTCACCTAAGGCCCCTAATATTCCCCATTTATCCAGCAATCTGGGGGCAGCATTGTGGCATGCCTTGTCCATCTCTAGAAGACAGAAACAACTGGGGGCTGGACAGGATTATACCAATAAGGAAATGAAACAAGTGAAGAGAAGGCAAAGAAGAACTGAATGTGACTGGAAGGAGTTCACACTGGATTTCATTCTCTGGCAATAAAAGTGGTGAAATGTTGGTTGCTACACTATTTAAAGTGACCCAGATTCTATTAAGGGAAGATAGGGCCAGAGGAACCAGTTAGTATAAACTGTGATTATCTGAATTTTACAGATAAAACCACTTTTATCTTCTTTTATATTTTGAAATGGAAGTCAGCTTGATAGAAGCTATTGAAATGACTGAAGCAATGTTGTCTGGAGATCTTTGAACTTGTGAAACTTAAAGAATAGAGATCCTCATGATCTGAGTTTTCCTACCGATGAATTGGACTCTGATCGGTAAAAAGCATCAGGGAGGAGACAGGGAGATGGCTTCTTTGCAGAAAGGCATTGTCCCAAGAGTTCTGAAAGAGACACTTTCTTCCCACTTCTCAAGAGTGAGGTCTGGATCTAGAGGATAAGAATAAATCACTTTCTTGTGATGGGTTCTATCACAATTCCCAATTTTGGGGAAAATTATAGAGAAAGTAGTGGGGTTGGAATTACAGAGAGCTTAGATCCATGACAGTCTAGATTTCCCCAAGTCTGGGAATAGACTAGAAACTGCATTGGCTACTGTCATGAGTGATCTCTGAAGGAACATGAATGGAGGAGTTGCAACCACCTTTATCTTTCTAAACCTCTCAGGAGCTTTTGGTACTGTCAATAACAATATACTTCTAGCTTCCTGTGAAGGCTGGGAGTTGGGAATACCATGTTACGGTAGTTGTACTCATACTTGAGTAAGCAAGATCAATAATTGGTGGTGGCAGATGTGGGGAGAGTTCATCCCTTTATAAAGATTATTTTTCTGCAATGCCCAGGGCTAAGTTCTTTCCCCAGCACATTTAACATTTACACAAAACTGCTAGGAGAGGTCATTCAATGGTTTGGAGTGAGGCTTTTCCAATATGCTGATGATTCCCCGTTGCCTGGGTCTTGAACTCAGGCTGCTGACCTTCCTGCTGACAAGCCTAGCATCTCAATCACGAGGCCACCTTGCTCTACTGTACATCATCACCCCAGACCTAATATAAGATTTGGTGGAAATTCTGATTTAGAGCCTGGAGGCTGTCAAGATCTGGATAAAAAGAAACAGGCTCAAGAATCAACCTAAGCAAGTCATAATGTTGTAAATTCAGAAGTTTACTGGCTCCAGGATTGTTTTCCCCCAGAGAGAGCAGGCTCACAGCCTGGAGGTGGGGGGACTCCTGAAGCAGCCCATGTAATGACTAGTCAGTCATGGTACAAAAATGACACTCTGTAGGAGTGGCACTGGTTACAAGCATGTGTCAAGTGCGGTTAAAGGTGTTGGTCATTATCTTTACAAACCAAATATCTTAGCCATTATATTTAAAGCCTTTTAAGCTTGGAATCTTGTAATATAAGATTAGCACAGCTAATCCAGATAGCCAGCAGGTGTATACTAAGGGTCCAAACCTTCCAATAGGTGAGGCAAGCCTATTCTAACAATAGGCTATCTCCTTGGAGCCTCCCTTCCTATGTAACAACCTGCCCCCAATCCCCCCTAATAAGAATGGCTTCTCCTCTCAAGGCTTTCTGGAAGCTAATAAAACTTGGCTTCTCTGGAAGGTCCTCAGGGACTGGCTGCCACTTTGATCCACTGTGCTCATTTATCTATTTAATTAATTCATGATCAATGCAATATTGATGATTATTTTCTATAAGAAAATAGCCCATCAGGATACAGGTAATGGATAAATCATGGAAAGAGAGAAATCAGATGGAGAGAATGAAAGGGACAGATCCCTGAGAGCATTATTAACACTCTTTAAGGTATCACAGTTTGGAGCAGGAAAAATAGAATAGGGAATTTTGTCCCCACAACTCATTTGCCCCCAGTTTTTGAAATAATGATTCAATCCATTTGTATGTTAAGGATGCTTGAATTCTCCCTCCCACAGGTCAGGGAAATACTCCCCGTTGCTCCCTGAATTGGCTTGAAAACAGTGAATTAAGGGCTGCAACACCAATGTAATATTCTTTTTCAAATAGCGACCCTCACAAACAACTGGCCAGAGCATTCTGAATCGGATTTTGTTTCCAAAACTTTTTCTATCCAGGTCTCTAATTTGCTGGGGTTGGTATAAACTGAAGTGACTTGATGGGCCACACCTTGATTCTTTTCCTTCAAGCATACGTTGGGATCAGTAATGATGATATGAATGTATTATTGGCTGGCAAGGCATCTCCTACAAATGACAGGGAGGTAATGCACACCACCGTTCCATGCTGTATGAAGGATATGCCACACTCAAGGATACGCCATACTTTCAGGTATGCCCTCCCTACCGTAGGGCTTACTGAGATCCTTAGTTGCAGCACAAAAATGCCAGAGAATCTCCCTCCAGCTACCGCTAGATGGTACCCGATTCACAAATTCCAGCTGAACGATCTTCTCATCCCGGTTTGGAGCAGCGCATCCTTCACAGATGGAGACAGTGCAGCCTCTTCGCAAGACTAAAACTGCCTGCTTTGGATGGCCAGGATGAGGCAAGGTAGCTGTCTGTCAGGCAGGGATGGAGCCAATTCCTTTAACGACAGTTTTAGCTGTGATTGGGAGTCAACACAAAAATAGACAACAATCCTAGGGAATGGCAGCTTCCTGGAAGTGCTGAATGCAGCCTGGAGAAGGGAAGGAGACAAGCCTTTGCTGGAGAATTTTTGGTTCAGGTGCAAGCAGAGAGAGGAGAGAGTCTGCCTGTGATGAGAGATCCCATGAACAGAAGGGGGTCTAGGTGTAGGGGCTGCTCACCTAGGCAGTGGATTTAATACTTGGAGGAAAGGGAAGATGTTGTGCTTCTTGATACAGCTGTCTCCAAAATGTGACTGAAACCCTGGAGGAGACACCCTGTTATCCAGCCTCAACTCTCTTGTGCATGCAGACTTCTGTCTTTGGATGCAACCACCTATTAAGAGCAAGCTGTTGAGAAGGCAGAGTTCCTAGTAGGGAAACTGATCCTGATCCTGTTCCCTTCATGCATAAGGACTTCTTGGGTCAATTTTCTAGCTTTTTGCTGGACAACCTTCACCATCCTCTCACAATGAGCTCCTCTTAAGAACTGGGATCGGACTTCTGGAATCTCTGCTTTCCTTCTTTTTTGTTTGGTTTTGCTTTTTTAAAAGAAAAGTTTGAACCATGATCACAGTGAATTCAGATGGGAAAATAATGGTCAGAAGATGTCTCGTCACCTTGAGGCCTTTTAGGTAAAGTTCTCCTCTACCACTTCCTGGGTGTGTGCAACCAGAAGGAAAAGGGTGGGTGGGTGGTGGCTTCAGAACTGCATGCGGTCAACCACTTCTTTTTCTGATGTGATAAACCCTTTAAATTAATCTGGGTAGCAGAAAATAGTTTCTTGAGACTCACCTAAAGTGTGGACAGATAGAAGCAAATGGGTGGCGTAGCATAGCTTTCAACAGCTTGTTTGGAATTTGGGGAGGATACACCAGTGGGGGAGGGCAAAATATTGTTTTAAACTTCATTGTAATACATTGTTATAAACTCACAGCTGGAGTTATTCCAGACACAAACATATCACCTCTTTCTTTCTCTAAGTGATTGCTGATTTTTATTTTCTCTTCTTTACTGGAGCGATAAGGGTAGGTTATTTGGACTGGGTGTTCACATTAGTCTGCTTTAATAGAACAGCCTCTTGCCTTCTTTAGAGACTTCTTTCAGGTCCTTCTGTTGTTCTCCCTCTCTTTCTCTAAAATAGTTGACAGGATTTGAAGCTTATTTTCTGTGTGCTTTCAAATGGCATCTTTTTTGATTGCACCAGATACAGGGTGAGATGTTAAATAGATGGCAACAAGCATTGATACAGTTAACTCAGTGTATCAACAAAGATCAATTGATACACTGAGTTAACCTTTTCCAATCAGTTTCAGATTTTCTTTGTCCTAAAAAATGTATTTATTAATTTACATAGCTGCCCCAGTCACCATAGTGACTCTGGGTGGCTTACAAAAAATTAAAACCAGAAACAAAACATAGTATAAACAATATAAAAAAAAACCCATGGTATGCCAGATGCCTGGAGTTGAAATAAAAAGCATACCACTTCATTCACTAACTCCACATCTAACAACCAACCAATGGGACTCACTTAAATGATGTTTAAGTTAGAGTCTTCAGGAGTTTGGGCACAAATATGCCATCATGCTCTTTTGATTTGCTTCATCTAGTAGAAGAGTGCTCCACTTAATAGGGGAGCTGGTGAACTTTCAGAATTGGCTAACCTAACAACCACCACCAGGTCAATTAGGAAAGAGGCTCAGATGAAACTGGGTTATAGGCATGCAATGTATCCCACAATATTGCAAAAGAGTCTATAAATTGAAGCAGGGTGGATAACTATAGCCTGATCCATTACATACATGGGAGATCTGTTTGTGTATGAGTGTGTGTTGTATGTGATGATGGTGGGGTTGGCAACATTCTAAAAAATCAGAAGAGTCCTGTTGGATTAGGGCATAGTGCTTAATCTAGACATAGGGATCTAGAATACTTGAGAAATTCCTGGACTACAGTCCCATCAACTCCAGTCAGTGTGGTCCTTTGAGAAGCACAACATTCAACAACTTATTGGAAGCCACAGGTTTCCTATCTTTTATCTAACGAGAAAACCATCAGTAATCTTAAGAAAGGAGGTCAACAACTGCACAGGTCTCTCATCTAGTGATAGTTTTGTAGAGTAAGAAATAGCTGTAGGGTAATTCTACATTGCAGCTTCAGCTGCTTGCCTCCCAGGTTGTTCCCTGGCTGTTTCCGAAGCCAACTTCAGAAATTCCAGGAATTCAGAAATTCCTGGCTGTTTCCGAAGCCAACTTCAGAAATTCAGAAATTCCAGATTGCAGTAAGTTGGTAGTGGGGTCAGTCTGGTGTCCATATTGGTTTATATGGCCAATATAAGACCTGATTGATCATCCCCCTGCTTTTTCTCTTTCCCAGTCCATTCAGTTGAGGCAAACTTTGTTGGCTGGCTCCTATGTGGATGAGTCTCCAAGTGCAATTGTCAAAATTATTCTATCCTCAGTAATCCCCAAGCCTTTCCTTTG
Source organism: Acrochordus granulatus (assembly GCA_032468055.1). Lineage (NCBI taxonomy): Eukaryota > Metazoa > Chordata > Lepidosauria > Squamata > Acrochordidae > Acrochordus > Acrochordus granulatus. Next base: position 104,613 of record JANHZU010003742.1, read on the forward strand.
CTTTCCCCAGATATTTGCATAAAGGATGCAATGCCTTCACTTTCCACTCATACTACCTTCTTTGACATTAAAGCCATCTCTTTTTCCCCTCCCATTTATGGTACCATCATAGCTCTGATCCTATAATAATCAAAACCATAGGAAACAGGTTGTTGTAGATCCATGGAAACTTTACAGCAAAGAACTGTGAGTTCATCTTTATATAGCAGCAATGTTCTTACACTGCAACTTAAAGACATTTAAAAGAAGGAAAGGAAAATTTTGTAGGAATGGGAGCAGAGAGTGAGAAAGCAAAGAATTCATGTGTCACCCAACTTGGGTAGCAACCAAAAGAATGACTACTGGAAGATGTAGAGGTTGAATGGTGCATGAGCTCCTAGGGAGTAGGATTGTTTTTACTTTAACAGGCAATTGTTGGATTAATCTCAAGATTGTAAAAACAACAGAAAACCCAACAACTTGACAAACCAGGACAAAGTGACTGTCCATGTTGGTGCCCAGATTCTGCAGAGGAAAGAGAAGAACGGGCACTGGAGCCAAGCAGAACCGGGGCTTCAGTTAAAATGGATCCTCCACTCTGAAGGGCATAAGATGTCTCAGGTCAAAAAACAGCAGTTTTGAATGAAAGCAGGAAAATACAGTTGTGGGATACATGTGCAATGGGCTGGGAGTGGGAGAAGGATAAGATCATTCCTTCCTGCACTCAGAAAGTGGTGAGAACCTGCACCAGTGACAGGCCAAACAGAAAGTGAGGATCTGCCCATAGATTGTAAACATATATTCGGAGTGGAAGACCTGAAACAGGACATTACAGATAAAAACTGAGATTATCAGCAGACTGTTTATATCCAGGTTATCTTGAAAGCAATCCAACTAGGTATTATCCCTTGTTTAGGATTTCTGCTTCATAAAACCAAG
>JANHZU010003743.1:10197-20887 GCA_032468055.1 Acrochordus granulatus
GCAAAGAGATTGAAAAGAAAGGGATTACAGGAGAATAAGCAGCCATACCTGGCTGTTTGTGTAGCATACTCACAGTTGCCACCAGTACATTCTTTTTGATACATATTCTCCATTGTGTGCCTGGTTACCCTCTTGGAATCCATTTGTCTCCTATTTCTCTGGAAGGGAGAAAAAAAAAGTAAAAACAGCAGGTCAGGGACAGACAACATGTACTGACTAATAGCAGTCACATGACTGAAGCATGCTGTGAAGGTTGTAAATGCAGGCATTAATTGTAAAGTTATTTTTTCAGCACTGTTATAGCTGACAGTTTCTGAATGAGGCAGTTGATAAGTTAGGTCTACCTGTGAACAGATTATCTGTATAAAAGTGGTCCTTGACTTATGACAGATCATTAACTATGATGGCCTTGGAAAGGATGCTTTATGGTCTGTAAATCACTTTCAGCACTTCTGGTTGTCATAAAACATTGCATATGCACCCCTCCCCCAGCAGCATTTGTGATCTGAGTACTTCATACTCATGACCGATTGCCTAGCACCCAGCGATCATGTAATTGCCATTTTCAGTCTTCTCTGTTGGCTTCCTAGAAAGTCAGTGGGGAAGCCAGCAGAGAGGATTGCAAGCTATTGCTGCTTTCCCTCTAGTTTGTGGGGACAGGCTGAAAGAGCTGCCTGCTAAGGGGACATGAACTCCTTCAGTAGGGTGGAGGAATGAATCTCAGATTCCAAATTCCAGGTTTTATTCCAGCAGCCCATGAAGCAGTTCTGTTCCATGCACAGAGATGAACTGAATTCTGCTAGGATGCAAAGACAGAACTTAAATCCTGAAGGTCCAACATATATTCCTGCAGCCTGCCAATGCAGTTCTCATCCATGCATAGAGGGGAGCTGAAGTTGGCAGGCAACTCTTTCACTCCATTTGCTTAACGATGCAGGAGATTGCTGAATGACCATAACTGGAAGTGCTGGGATTACACTTGTTGAGTAAAGCAGTCAGAGGGGTTCTTGCTGAACCCCTTTGCTCAACAATTGATATTCCAGTCTCAATCATGGTAATAAATTGAGGACTACCTGTAGTTCATCAAAAATTATTTTCTAAAACCGATCTGAAACTTTCATCAGTACTGAGTATCGCCCCCAAAATATGGAATAGTATTTTACTGGCTTACATACAGTCATGAAACAGAAAGTACACTCTTTGAGTTCTACGGTTTTATGTATCAAGACATAGTAACTGTCCTTAGCAATTTTTAAAAGTAGGTAAATACAATCTCAGATGAACAACACCACTTGACATACTGCATAATGTCATCATTTATTTTACAAAAAGAAAACCAAGATGGAGAAGCCATGTGTGAAAAACAAAGTACACCCTTACTGTTTCCATAGCTATAAAGAAGCTAAGTAGCCAGGTGCTGCTAATCAAATGCTTTTGATCATTTGATCATCACCAAGTCTGACTACCTCTATAAAAGCTGAAGTTTTAGGTGTTTGCTGGTTCCCAGCTTTAAGGTGTGTGTTGACACGATGCCAAAGAGTAGATTTCAGCTTTGATTTTTGAGAAGCAATTGTTGCTGCCCATCAATTTGGGAAGGGTTCTTAGGCCATTTCTAAATCATTTAAAGTCTATCATTCTACAGTGAGGAAGATTATTCACAAGTGGAACACATTCAAGACAGTTGCCAATCTTCCCAGGAATGGACATCCCAGCAAATTCACCCCAATGTCAGACCGTGCAATGCTCAGAGAAACTGCAAACAATCCAAGAGTTACATCTCAGATTGTACAGGCTTCAGTTAGCATATGAAATTTTAAAGTTCATGACAGTAGAATTAGAAAAAGACTGAATAAGTTTGGTTTGTTTGGAAGGATTGCCAGGAGAAAACCTCTGCCCTCTAAATAAAACATGGCAATATGGCTGAGATTTGCAAAGTTGCATCTGAAAAAATCACAAGACTTCTGGAACACTCTCCTTTAAATAGATGAGACCATAGTGGAGATGTTTGGCCATAATACACAGTGCCATGTTTGGCAAAAAACAAATGCAGTATATCAGCACAAACTTCTCATACCAACCGTCAAGCAGTTTTGGAAGAGTGATGATTTCAGCTTGTTTTGCACCCAGAGGATCTGGACACCTTGCAAGCATTGAGTCGACCATGAACTCCTCTGTGTACCAAAGTATTCTAGAGTCAAATATGAGGCCATCTCTCCTTACACTAAAGCTTGGCCACCACTGGGTCATGCAACAGGACAATGATCCCAAGCACACCAGCAAATCTACACCAGAATGTTTAAAAAGAAAAGAATCAAGTGTTGCAATGTCCCACTCAAAGTCCAGACCTCAATCCGATTGCAATGCTGTGGCAGTACCTCAAGAGAGATGTGCATAAAGAAATGCCCACAATGAACTGAAGCAGTGTTGCTTCAGTTTTGGGTGGGCCAAAATTCATCCACAACAATGTGAGAGACTGATAAAGTCATTCAGAAAATGATGTCAAGTTATTGCTGCTAAAGGTGGTCTACAAGCTATTGAATCATAAGGTGTACTTATTTTTTCACACAAGACTTCTCCATTTTGTTTTTCTTTTTGTAAAATAAATGATGGCATGGTATGATATGTCATGTGGTGTTGTTCATCTGAGGTTGTATTTACCTACTTTTAAGAACTGCTAAGGACCAGATGATTTTTACTATGTCCTGATACATAAAACCATAGAGCTCAAAGAGGGTGTACTTTGGTTTGCCCATGACTGTAAATATGTAAATCTGTTGTGCTAGATGATGATGATGCTGTAATAGAAAAATGAGTGGAGTTGTCTGCATTGCGTATTGAACAGTGACTAAGTAACCACATCATTTTAGACTAGTTGAAATTTAAAGAGATTTTCAGCATACTTTCTCACTGTATTTTCAATAGTTTTCTTCTGTTTAATTTAGCTTCTCCTATAGTCCAAGTAGATGAACAAGGAGAGAAAGTTAGACCAAATCATAAGCGTTGCATTCTTATTCTTCGTGAAATCCCTGAAACCACACCAGTAGAGGTAAGAAGTATCTTCTAAAATTTATTACAAATATGATAAAATGAAAATAAGTTCATTTGCAAGATAATAATCACTAGGCTAAAGTAGTTTAGTTTGATGCAAATTTGCCATTGAGAGATGACAATGTAGTTGAGCATTACTTTTGCTTTGAACTAGATTTGAGAGAATATGAGTATTTGGCAGTGATTTTCCTTTTACTATATCTGTATTGTTCACCATATTCTTACAGCAAATATTGTCATGTAATGGATGTCTGTATTGCTAACTGTAAAAAAATGTCTTTTTTTAGTTGTGAATACAGTATAACAACAGTAATTTTTAAACTGTTGTTGAAGATATTAAAATCCTCTCCAGCATAGATAGGATTTTTTAACAAACAGTAGTTTTATTTCACTGAAATAGTCTTTATATATTTAATTCAGGAGGTAAAAGCACTGTTTAAGAATGAAAGCTGCCCCAAAGTTATAAGTTGTGAATTTGCTCACAATAACAACTGGTACGTTACATTCCAGTCAGATACTGACGCGCAGCAGGTAAGAATAGCATGCTTTCTGAATGTCATTGCACTAATGAATTCTAGCTGTTTCTAGTGTCTCAGATAAGTCAAAGTAGTTTGGAATTCCTGATTTTAAATATACCAGTTTTATAAAAATAGATTTAATTTATAAATCCAGAAACTTAGGTAGACTGATAACTCCAGGAAGTTGATTTTAAGAAAATATATGGGAAAACTACTTTCTTGGAGTATGAGTCTATGATCTACTCTTAACCAGTAGTACATGTGTAATGTATTTTTGGTATCTTCTCCTTCAACCATGTTCTCATGCAGTTAATCTGACAGAAGTTGGAAATGTTTTGGTGTCCAGTTTCTTAAGTGGGGCAAAAAATATTTTATTGTCCAATTGGAAGATGCAAACTTAATACCTTATTGTTCTGCTCTTGATAGAAGTTATTTTGTTAAACAAGAAATTTAATTTTAGAATGTTTCCCAAGGTCATTTTCATTGTCTAACGGAAATTCAGCATTTCATAGAATGCTGCTCTTCAAATTATGTTCATAAGATTTCTGCAGCTCTACAAATTAAAATGAAATTATTTAAAACTTGGTCATATCAAGACTTTTGTTAAACTGAAAAGTTAGGACTCAAAACATTTCTGTGACATTTCTTTGCTGTATTAGAATCTAGTTTGATGTGACCAGTTATTTTTTTGTGCTTTCTTTGAATCTCACCAATGGGTTTAGTCTTGTACGTAATCTCATTCTGGAATTTTCTTTAGTTTATTTGAAAAGTAGGAGCCTACTTTCCCTAAATTATATATACACATAGCTTTTTTCCAAGTTCACCAAAATGCAATTTTTTATTTTGGTGATCTTGCAAGGATCATTTTTTTACATTTCGATCTGAATCTTTTCTTCCATTCTCTAAAAGCAAGCAAAATAACCTGTGTTAGCATCTGTAATTTTAAACTGATTCTTGCTTATTAAACTGATTCTTGCTTATCTCTTTCCCCCCACTCCCTAGACAATTAGTTTTGTTTTGGAAAAACCATATTCATCAGAATTGCATATTGTAGGTATATAGGGATCAATTACTTTATACCTAGTTTGTAGGGTGGTAATCTTCACTGATTCATACTGGCTTCCAGTTTCATCAAAATCATGTAAAATGGCAAAGTATTGGAACTCTTAAATTGTCTGCCCTCCATTTGGGCTATCCCACCAAAGCCTAGCAAACTGTACCTGCAGTGGCATCCGCCCATTAATCGCCTCTTAATTCTGCCTGAGAGATCCTGACACCACCCATCCCACCAAAAAAAAATCTTGCTTTTGCCTTCAGTATTCCAAAAGCTAAGCATAATTGTAAACAGCTACGTGATTGTAAGGAGGTTAGTAAACGGTAGATGTGCTAATGCACACACATTGCTGTTTTCCAAAAGTTCAAATGAAATTCTTGTCCCAGATGATTGTTATAATTGTCTCAGTTCCACTGAACCATTTGGTACCTCTTCCACTTTCTTTAGCCCCCACCAGCAAGATCATCTTGTGTTTATCTGAAAGATGAAGTCAGGAGGCCTCCCCAGCAGGTTGGTGTTGGGAGTGACTTTACTCCGAAAACACTTTCAGAAAATGTCACTGTGCTTTACCATACCTAAATGTCAAACTATTTGTATAACTTATCTGGAGACTGTAGCATGGTGTCTCCCCTTCATTTCATGAGACATTGTGTACTCAATCTCAAAGCTAGAGCTGGTTCTTTGTTGGCAGAATTGTGCTTTCCTTTGTGCCCCCCACCATCCAGTAAACTTACTAATCTCTCATTGCTCAGTTTGAGAAAATTCCAGAATTTCAGATCCATTAGTTTTAAATATGCTGAGGACATTGAATTGCAGTTAAAGGTAAGTTAGCTGAGATTTTATAATTTATTTATATATTGTTCCAGAGAGATCTTTATCTCTGAGAGTGTCATTCATAGTTTTAAATAAATGAAATTATTAACTTTTTAAAAATCCACATGTGATTTTGGGGAAATGATTGTTTCAGAAAATATGGGAAACCAAGAGGCTGATTTGTATTCCCCTACTTTAATAAATATGATAAAGGTTGAAATGTTGCAAAAGTAACAAAAGAGTGTTGTAGAGTACTTATATTTTAGTGCAGCTTAATATTGATGCTGGAAATTCTTTAAATTTTTGGAAAATCCTGTTATACTAATCTGTCATTAAATATTTTTATATCTGTACAGGCTTTTAAATATTTACGGGAAGAAGTTAAAACCTTTCAGGGCAAGCCAATAATGGTAAACTTTATTCTCATTTGTACATCTCAAATTATAGTTTAATATTTAAACAGGAAGTTTTACTTACAACTTCTTAAACACTCTTAGATTTTCATTACCATTGTTATAATCCTGTATAATTTTGTAGCAGTTTTAATTTTAACTGCAGGAATAGTCTTGTCATGATAGAATCTTGATAAAAGCTGAATATGGGAGAGACTCAAAAAGAAATCTTTTTGTTCCAGACAATGCTGAAAAGTATATCTATTAAACTGACCAACAGTTGCTTCCAAGAGCATTCTGCCAAATGGCTCAATAAATTTGATTGCAAAAATAGTCAAAATTAATTTAAATCACCATTTAGTTAACATTTTCACCAAAATGTTAACTAAAGGTAAAATTAAACCTTTAGACTAACCTGTTAGGAAATAGATTAAATACAGTATAAATTATGCGTTTGTGTGTCCTGTTATGGTATTTCTATCTGGTATGATAAATATAGCTTAATACAGGATAAACTTTCTTATACAGGCTAGGATAAAAGCCATCAACACATTTTTTGCAAAGAATGGTTACCGGGTAGTGGATTCCAATGTTTATGTTCAGCCGGTTCAAACACAAGCACAGTTTGCCTCACCACTGTTCATGCAGCCTATATACAGTCCTCAGCAGTACTCCATCTATAGTATTGTGCCTCAGACATGGTCTCCAAATCCTGCACCTTATTTTGAAACACCACTGGTAAGTACTTAAGGTTTTTGTTTTGCAGCACTTGCTTTACTTCAAAAGATAAAAAATAATAATGTGTCTTAAATATTGCCAAATCTTCTGTCTTATAAGGAATGTCGTTTAACCCTCATACTACATTTAATTGATGTATTGGATTTAATACTCTTCTTGTGGCTTGGGAAATAGAAACTGATAATTCCAGGACATTAGGCATGGTAATTTTAATTCCAAATAGAAAGAAAATATTTATGCTTACAGCAGAGTGGGGTTTCAAGAAGTGTTGAACCCTACTAGATTGGCAGCACAGACTGTCTGAAAAGCAAAAACCTTCACAAATATAGGATGCGACTCTGAAATTAATATATAGTGGCATAAATTAATCATTATCAAATATATAAAGCAATTGTTTTCATTATTGATAGAATTCTATTAAAAAAAGGGAAAGGAGATCTGTTATTAAACTGTTGTGAAATGCAGTTTGTGTTGTCCTAATTTTAAATATTTGAAGTATTTAAATATTTGAACTCCACAGTGATGTTGACTCCAAAACAATAGGTCGTATTTCATATACTATTTGGTGAGCGGGTTTTTATTTTAAATGATAATCTGATCATCTCATCTTTTAACTACATTGATGAATTGGTATTATTTTTAAAATATTTTCCAAAAATAATAAAATGGAGAACACGCCAATCAGTATAAGAAATCCAGTGTTACATTGTAATAAAAATTATTGCAGAAATTATACAGATATAATACATACAGGTAGTCCTTGATTATGACTGTAATGGAGCCCGGAATTTGTATTATAAGTCATGGTGGTTGTTAAATTGAGGCACTCACATGGCCAACAAAGTTTTACAATCTTTTTTGCTAGAATTTTTAAGTAGCAGTTGTAAAGTGAATCCATTCATTCCTATTTATTTATTAATCACATTTCTATGCCGCCAATTTCCAAAGATTCTTGGTGGCTTACAAAGATTAGAGATTATACATTTCTTATTTATTTACCCCATCCCCCTTGGCTGGCTAGAGATGTTCATATCCGGAGCATCCTCCAAGACTCCTGCTCCACCCCCAGGAGTTCTGTGCCGACTTGCTGTTCCGTCACGCCAACTTGCTGCTCCGTCAGTTTGCTGGCCGGCATTTTCCCTCCAAAGGAGGTCCCCATTAAACTATTTGCATTTTCACGTACTATTCCTATGGTGTTTTTTTGCCAGAAATTGGCCAAAAAGGCCAGAAACCAGAAAGAAACCTAAATTGTGATCATGTGACTGGAACTGTGCAACTGGCTATAAAGGTGAACTGGTTTCCAAGTGCCTGAAAATGCAATCATATGACCGTCAATGGAACTCCGGAACTGGATCTTAAGTAGCTTTTCGGGGGTCCATTGTAATTTTGGTCCCGAAGCGGTCGGTCATTAAGCAAGGATTACCTGTACTTCCTTCTTTGTTTTTAGATGTGCAGTTGTTAAAATTGCAATTCTGAGAATTTGTATTCAGCTATTGGTTTTCAGTGAATCTCTTCATATTTGTCGTGCTTATTTCAGGCTCCATTTCCGAATGGTGGATTTCTGAATGGCTTCAGTTCACCAGGTTCATACAAGACAAATAGTGCTGCATTGAGTATAGGTCGCCCATTCCATAGAAATCGGTAAGAAAGTTGGTGCCAACATTTTTGGAATGTCGACTGCTTCTGTATTAGTTTTTTCTTCTGACAGCTGTTTATAAAATACTACAAGGTTAAAAAAATCGAATCTGACTCTAGGGGGTGGTGCTCATCTCCCATTTCATAGTCGAAGATACAATGTTGTCCGAAGATGCTTCTGTCGTCATTTGGCCAGCATGACTATATGCAGAGACACAAGGAACGCTGTTACCTTCCCACCAATTTAGGCAATATCTATTTATCTACTTGTGTTTTGCATGCTTTCAAACTGCTAGGTTGGCAGGAGCTGGGGTGAGGACCGGGAGCTCACCTTGTTATGTGGCGCTCAAGTCTCAAACTCGGGCTGTCAACCTTCCAACTGACAAGCCTAGCATCTTAATCGCTAGGCCACCACACCCAAATTAGGTGATCATAATTCTCATCAGGAACTAATTTCTGTGGTTTTTAAGACCTTCTGAGAAACTTTTGCAGTTTTGAATTTCTTATAGTCAAAAGTTCATTAAAATAAAATTGCACTTGTTTCTTTGTAATATATAGGCTTTATACTTCTGATATTTATTGACAATTTATAACATGTGTTTTGTATGGGAGTTAAAGGCAGCGTATATAATATTTGTTTCTGATCTCCCACTTCTCTCCCCAAACAATCCTTTGAGGTAGTTTGAACTGAGAAAGAATAATTGGTCCAAATTCACCCAATGAGTCTGTACCATTAAGGGTGAAACCGAATTTGGGCAATCACTATAGTGGTTCAGTGAAAGACTGTTCTTATTTTATCCATGTTCATAAGTGAATTCCTGTCAGCTCCAGCTTCCATTTTGTATCTATATTCAATTTTATATTTTCTTCATGTCTAAGATAAATAGTTTTGCCAAAACCTATCAGAAGTTTAATTGTGTTTGAGACCAGCTGCAAAAAAAGTCCTTTGTTTTTGAGGAGCTTTGAAATAGGAGAGTTTATTTGCTGAATTGAGTTGAAATAACAAGAGCTACTAGCACACGCAGCATCCATCTCTGTTATATATTCTACAAATCAGTTTCTATCGTTATAACAGTTATAAAGATTTAAATATAGATGAATCCCCTCATAAAATATGAAAGCATCCTATATATGAGTGATTCCTACTCATTAAAAATTACTTTGCTGAAGTAGTAAACTCAGTATGTTTTGTGAAAATGAGGTTCCTAACACAAATCTGGTGAAGCTGCTAAGTTTCATGGCCACTAGTGAGAACATTAATTAGAGAACATTATCCTTCTTAACAAAAAAAAATCAATAATTTCAGGTGAATCTAATAGGAAATATTTACTTTGTATGTATATGGATTTAACAATATCAAAGGAGGCTGATTGGAAATTATGATGATTAAGTTCAAGTGTTTAAGAGCAGTGATGGCAAATCTATGACATGCATACCAAAGGTGACATACTATGACATTTTGTGTGACACACAGCATTCATCAAGACCTGACAACAACTATTCTTGAAAGCACACTCAGTTCTCATGCAATTTTCAAAGGCTGCGGAGGCCCTGTGATAATATCATGTAAGAATGGAACATGTTTTTGTGTGGTTTTTGGAGGCTGGAAGAGCATTCACCAAGGCTGCTTCAAGAATGAAGTATATGCTTCGTGTAATATGTATATGCTTAGTCTTCAACATTCATAGCAGTACATTTGCCATCTATATATAGTCTTGTTTTATATGGTTGAAGAGTTGTAACTTAAAGTGCATTGGTGCGCAAAAACATAGTTGTTTTCATTGGCAAGCATTTTAGGAAACTACATTAGATTTACTGAAGATTGTCCTGTTTTGTTGAAATCCAAAGTATATTTTATTTCTATTTATATGTTACTGGTTTTATTGAGAGAGAGAGATTTCAATAATACATTTATAAACTGCCTAGAGGACAGTTGCGATTGGTTAGTACTTTATAGGAATTGATTTGGAGAGATGTGCTTGCCAGTTCTTAAATTATAATGTGGCTGTCAAACATCTATGTAATTATGGTCAGCAAAAAATGTTGGCACATTTCCTTGATTCTTAAGATACCAACTTCCTGTGCATTCATAATCACTTTGGGGAAATTCATTTATGTTGTGGCAGGAATATTTATATATTCACTTATTTTTATATGTCAATTCAGTGTGAAGTCTCATTTCCGGTTGTCAAATAGCTCGGAACACTCATCAGAAGGTCCCTCTGCACTTGGTGCTGTTTCAGTAGGTGATGGACACTTGCATAGAGCCACTTTACAGAATTTTCAGTCAGAACAAGCAAATACACTATCAGGACATCAAGAGCCAAGCTACTCACAGAAGGAGTCTCAAATTATTCACGTAGAACAAAATGGTGATTATGGCATGGGCAGAGGCAGGTATGGTCTTCATATTGTCATGTCATTTATGTCATTAATTCATACCAGTCAGTAAACATATACATGGAAGCTTTTTTTTTTTGCTTATTTGCAGA
>JANHZU010003743.1:49487-60942 GCA_032468055.1 Acrochordus granulatus
CATAGGGCAGGAGCCACAGCAGAGAAGGCTCTTCTAGACCCCGCCAGCCGAAATTCCTTAGCCGACGGGAACTGGAGAAGTTGAAACAAAATTGCTTGAGACTGATGTGCAGAGTAGTCTAAGCAAAGCCTGCCCATGAATTAAGGCCTTCTTGGGAGGTCATTTTTTCATGCTAAGTATTAAGCAAATATTTTTGCCCATCTTACACAGAGCATTTATTCTTGCCTGATTATGGTTTTGCTGTTGTCCTTGTGAATACATTAATCTAACAAACTTTCTTGTATGTAAGAAAAACTATCCCTATATGTTAGAAGAAATGAAACTATTCCCCTACATGCTTTTTGCTGCCCAATATATATGGTGTGATATTTAATAACACTGGTCCTAATCCATTTTCATTTCAGCTCGGAGGAAGATCATAGTCTCCAGTTCTTGGTAATAAGCCTCCAGACATTTGTAGAAGACTCACTTGATTAATTGAAATTACTGTTGATATTTGATGCTCAACTATATAGCAGTTTTGGTAACCTCGGTACTTTTATGCAGATTCTTATGCAAATATCTGCATACTTATTACTGGTTTTTCTTTTTTCTGGTATATTTATTCTTTGATTGTAAATTTAAATAAATGAAAATAAGCACTGCTGCAAAACGTACAGTAATGGGGAAGGCTGTCTCTATTCTATTGCTTTAACTTACCTGTAACTTTTGTAACTTACCTGTAACTTCTTTAACTTATCTGTTAAAAGCACCAGAAAGGACAGAAAAAAATGCTTTGCCTTTTGCAGTAGGCTAGCATATGCACACTGGCAATTACCTATGTTAATAGCAAAGAAATATAACAATGAATTATGTAAAGGAAAAAATGAGTTTGCAAATAAATCAGGTTAGCATATAAATTATGAAAAGAAAAAGAAGAGAAAATGATACTGAAATTACAAAAGGAAGGTACTGTTTAAAGAGACAGTATGGTCATACAAAAAGCATTTCATCAAGATTATTCTAATTTATATAAAGGAAGTGACCTCTCTACAGAAAAAATAGATGAATATCTAAAGAAACAAAACTTACTGAGGATTACAAAGGAACAGAGACAGATTATGAATGGGCCTATAACAATTAGGGAAGTTTCTAAAGCTGGAAAAAAACTAGGAAAGGTTCCTGGACCAGATGGGATTATCAACTAGTTCTTATAAATGTTTTGAAGATGAACTCTTAACAACCTTTAAAAATACAGTGAACTCAAATCAAATTGTTGGGAGTGGTTATCTTTGAAAAGCAGCTGGTTTATGAGCAGCGTTTACTTATTCTCTTGCTGCCATTCTGATTGGAAGCTGAAACAACTTCTCCTTTTAAAGCTTTTTAGTGAAGTTTTGCTCATACAGAGCTGAGAATCCTAAATGCTTCTAAGTAAGCTGCTTTCTTTTCTTCTTACACTTCTGATTTCTGATGCTTTGAAACTTTATCAGTTTTCATCAAGCTTGTTAGTGCAGTAATCTGATTAAGTCTTCTAAAAATGAAATAAATATGCACTGAGAACAAAGACAATCCTGCCTTGTTCATGTGATAGAATGCTGAGTGGAAAAATAGATATGAAAGTATTGGGTTTTGCTTGCCTAGCAATAAATAAGGATTTTTAGTCATAATTTTTATTATTCCATTGATTCTTTTTTTATTTACAATACCTCTCTGGAGTATGTTAGATTGAATGATAGCAATTTGCCCAGGATTGTCCAATGAGCATCATAGCTCTGTAGATACTGGAACCTGGGCTTTAGATGTTCAGACCCAATCATTGCTACTCTCATGTATGTTCTGAATGCTGGCAGGCCTTTTTTAAGCTTACTGCTCCAGGTCATGATTTCTTCATGCTTGCTTCATCCTTCTCTTGTAGGAGTTAAAGTTCCTGCTTATGTTTCAACTAAACATGAACTAGCCTGTCTAGGTGGTACTGCTGAATGTGATTCAGTGAATGTCTTAATGCCTTTTAGTTCTTCCATATGTCTGAAAAATCTAGATTGTTTTTGCTTGCCTATTAATTTCTTGTCTTGGGAGTCTCTGGGGAAATAAGGGATAATGATTGAATTCATGTGTTAGCAGATTTTTAAATATAGTCAAGGAGAACTGGGGAATCTGAGAAGACTTATGTTTTGCCAGATTTGGATAGTAGTTCTATCTGGCAGTATTAGTCATTTTGCTAAGTTTGGAGAGAGATGCTTTATTATGCCAGTATAAGAAAAATGCGTAGAATATATTTTTGATGGAATGGCTGTTGCAGTTGAATAACATTTTAGTTCCACATCACAATTTTTCAAAAACTCAGGTGGTACAATAGTGTTACAGTTAAAAGTGTGAATTGTGTCATAAGAACTTCCAGTTGAAATTTCACTTCAAATACCTCAATGTGCAAAAGCATCAGGAGGTTAATTGATACTTTATGAACTGGAATAAACTTCTTCAAGTCTTTAATCCCTGTAACATGTCCTTCAGCTCATGAATTTAAAACTACAACTGAGTGGTACTGTGAGTTGAGTTGAATGAGAGTAATAAGAATATCGATATTTTTTTGTGCGGGGTAGAAGTGCCTATTTAATCTAAAGTTGGATCACAGATCTGAAAAAGATACACTATTGATATAACCAATTGCTGTGGGATCAACATGTATACTGTTTTTTAAGGAAACAGCCTTTTCTATCCCTTCTGGCAGCAAAATGCAAAAATTAATTGGGGAGGGGAGCATGACAGAAGGAACACAGAGAAGTTTTGCAAACTCTCTTCTGTTCCTGCCATTTAAATGCGTCCTCTTTTACTTTCTCCTAAAAATTTCTTGCTAGAGGAAATTCCTCTTGAAATAACTGTGGAATCTCCTACTGCACTATTTACCTTTTCTGTTGAATGGAGGGAACTAGGGAATGTCAGCGCTCAAGGACATGAAAGACCCTCTCCTGACCTCTATTTGAGATGAAAATACATTTTGAGTAGGCTCACTGAGCAATGCTGTCCTGACTGATAGAGAAACTGACTTTTTTACTACTGAGAGAAGAATTCCTCTCCTCTAAGTCTGCTACTTGTCATTGTGGGAAATACGAAGGTGAAAAGTGTTATCTAAGGACATGTAATATCCTATGAAAACTGAGTTTCCATAGTGAATGTTCACCCACAATTATTTTATGTAATATTTAGTAATTGTTGAAACAAATTTTAGAAGGCTATTGGCATGATTTCTCATCTGCAAAAGACTAATATGTCTACCCCACTGAAAACTGACTCAGAGTCTATATCACTTTTCGAAAGTAATTCTATGAGTCAATGAAAGTCCTAACTTCTTATGAGTCTGTTGCTTAATAATTGATGTTCTGAAAAGCAATACTATTGAGTCACAGACTTATCTGGCTTTTCTTTGGGTTCTATTTTTTCTTGACTGCCAACATCAACTATGTAATACCTTGCACTCAAAACTAATGACAAATACTAACAAAACACTTCAGGTTTGAAAAGGCTTGAAATTGCCTTGTCACATGAAATCCAGTGGGAGGAGTTTTCTCTATTTTCTAGTGTAAATCTACATGTCAGTGCTTTACTACCATCTGCTTCTGAATCTGGCAAGTTATATTGCTGTTTTGTTCCCATTATCAAGAAGTAGCAGTATTCTGAAGCAGGAAGGCATTGTAGGAATCAAATTAAATTGGAGCTCATGTAACCCTAATCCTATGTTTATAATGAGATCATATTCCATATAAAACATACTTTGGAAGAGTCAAAGTTACTCCTTTCATTATAACTGTAACCTTCCAATCCTTTAAGTATTTCTCAAGATGGAACATTTGTTTTCATTGTCAGTAGGCCTTTTCTGTCTCTTTTATGTAATATTCAGTTTTCTTTTATTTTCTCCTTTTTGCAGGCTTCATTCTTTTTATTCTCTTGGTTATGCTGTTCAGAAGCAATATTCAAAATGTTGGACCTGAATATGTGGGTCTAGCAAAATGGAAGACTTTTTGATTCACCTCAGTGGCCAAAATTTTTTGCACTGTTTCCTTTTCTGTGCTGACCTCTATAAACCTGGGTCTGAACAGTAACAAAAAACATGGCTTACTGAAATTTGAGAATGATGTTACTATGTTTCATAATACCTTGTCCTCTTTATTCATCTATATCTTTATGTAGTAAGATTGCTTCTGGATATAACCTTGTATTTCAATTGCTGGTATCATGATCTTATTCTTAGCCTTGTTTTTAAAGCAGACACACAAATCTTTTAGAGACTAAAGCTTTGAATGAAGCCATTATAAAAATGGTGTCAAGAGATAACAGTAGCTGCAATCAGTGGACTTATTTCTAAGTAAATGTGTATAGAATCTCATGGTAAATAACTTTTGGCAATGTAGTCTTTGAATTAGTAAAAATTGAAAATTATTTAGATTTTCCAGTACTTATCCTTGGGCTATAAACCAGTGTATTTTCCAAAAGCAATGAATGCCTGGCTTTTTCGCATTACATTTGAATCTCAATATTTTATATAAATTATGAATCTTCTCCATGGCACCAAAGTACCTATGGAAAGTTCCTTGATACCTTGCAGGCTTCATTCTTCATCTGGTTTTTAATTTAAAAAATGGGAAGCCGTTGCCTCAAGCACAACCTGAGGCATTTTGTCAATGCCTTTGGGCCTTACATAAACTCCAGAAAATATAATAAATTGGTAAGTATAAAACTTGCTTTTTTTGAGCAATATGCACATCTTGTGGGAAAATTGAAAAGAAGGAAGGATGCAGAACTGAGGTGAAGGAGATCATCTTGCTGAGTTAGAGGGATGACAGAGAGTAGCCTCACTGGTCTTTAGTTTTGGGGGATACTTTTATTCAGAATGCTGAATGGATAAGCAGCCCCAAATATTGGAGACTCCTGCTTTATTGTTTGGCAATTGGTTTACTACTGAAGTGAAGACTTTAAACTTTTAGGTATTGACAATGGTTTTACAAAATTGGGTGAAAAAAACTAACAAAATAATGAATGTTGAAGCATTATTAATGTATACAAAACAGCTAGTAGCATTTTTCAGGTATTCTATTTTCATGTTACTCTTGCTAATCTTGTTTATGAACTCTTGATTATCCAGAGCAATTTGGGTAAACTAAAAGGTTATAATTAATGGATATATACTTGTTTCTAAAGAGATGTTATAATTAATATTTAAACGTAACAAATTTATTTTCAGTGAGAGAAAATGTACCTTTCTGTTTGTAGCACTGAAATAATATTGCTGCTGTTGATCCAAGACTGTTTTTTCAGAAAGGGATAATAGTTATTACTGTAGAAGACATTCTTACCCTTCGTTCTTCTTGCCACATCTCTGTGTGTTTTAAATTTGATGGCTTCTTGTTCACTGCTCAGTACAGTTTGCTCTGGAAAGAGTACTTCTTGTTTACAAATCCTTGCCATTATCTACTTTCAAGCAAAAGAAATGTCTGTATGTGGTCAGTGCCTGTCCTTTTGTCGTGAGTCATCTGTTGATATTGCAGTTACCTTTTTATAATGTTATACATCATACTGACCTTGGATGACTGTGTGGACTAGTATATTTTGTTTCATTTAAAGAAAAGCCAACATTTTTTAAAAAAAGATTGCAGAATTATAGCCAGAATTTTTTATGCTTGGGATTTTCTAAAGTACCTGGAAGAGAGGAATTCTAAGCCACATTGAAGGTGATTTCTTTAGACAAAGTTTAAAAATCAGTGCTTGCAAAACATATAAGTATTTCTGCTGGGAATAGGTGTAACTCTTAATGAGCATTTGGATGGAATTTATTTAAATAGCTGTAATTTTTTAAACATTTTTAAAAGCTCCAGTATATTTTCCAAGAATTTGATATTTAGAGCATAATCTTCATGGTTAAAATTGAATCTGTATCTCAGTTTTATACTGAAAGGAATTAAACAAGTTATATATCTTTTTAATTGGTAGTTGAATCTTTTCCTTACTGTGAAATCCCAGTTTTTATTGTCTTGGAATCCTGGCTTCCTTTGTTCACAATCAGACAGAGTTGGAGATTGCAACTGTGCCTTGTGAAGCTGTAGGATTTGCCTGTCATGGCCTGTCAGAGAGTCTGGGTCTGTCTCTTTACATTAATTGATAAAGTGGATGAAGATTCTCAGTCATCCAGGTAGAATTGTCTGGAAGTTGAGTCATGGCAACTGGACTTATTTTCTTGTTGGTTCAAAATGTTTCGCTGCTTATCCAAGTAGCTTTTTCAATCTGAACAAGTTGGTTAGGGGACCCCATATATGCCTTCCAGAGTGGTCACATTTCTCACCTAATCTGCATAGGCTACTTGGATAAACAGTGAAATGTTTTGAACCAACAAGAAAAGAAATCCAGTTGACATGACTCAGCTTCTAGACATTAAGTGATGAACTTATTCATTGGTATAGTAATATGTAATGGAACTTTTTTTGAGCTGGAGGGCATAATGGGGAAGTAGCGCCTTTCCCCCCCTCATAGTTATATGTAAGCTATTCCTCCCAAAGTGACTTTTTCCAGATGTATTTGGTTTACAGTTCCTGTCACTTCCAGCCAATACAGCCAAGGGTCAGGAATGGCTGACGCTGTATGTCATAATTGATGGAAGGACTGTAATTGAGGATTGTTGCCTTACTTTTATTACAACAAACCAGAGTCTGCTGAAAAATTGGAAATAAATTGGGAATTTTTCTAGCAACCTCCCTTTGTAATGACAGGTGAGAATGACCAAGGAATATTCCAATTGGGAGTCTTATATTTGATTTATTTATTTATTTATATCCCACTTCTATTTTTATAAACAATTCAAGGCATTGAACATATTTAACACACTCCTCACAACAGCAACCCTGTGAGGTGAGTTGGTTTGAGAAAGAGTGACTGGCCCAAGTTTCCTCAGCTGGCTTTCATGTCTAAGACGGGACTAGAACTTACAACCTCCTAGTTGCCAGTCTATTACCTTAGCCACTAGACCAAACTGGCTTTCAAACTTAGGTAGGGCTCTTATAGTCCTACACTATTTGTTTGTAGTAATCCCTAATGACCAATCTGTTAGAAGAAAAATGTAAAAGCTGTGAAGATGAATAGCATTCACTTTATTGAATATGTATTATGAATATACAGTGTGATTATTTGCTCCAGCAATTGATCTAAAGAAATTCATTTAGGCAACTAAACTAGATACAGATACTTTTATTGGCCAAGCATGGTTAGACACGCAAGGAATTTGTCTTGTTGCAGCGGTTCTCATTATATTTACAAGACAAAGAATAAATAGTAACATAAGCAAATAACAACTTAGGCATGTAGCAATATATACGTATTCAATAGTGTGACTGCTATTCATCTTCACAGCTTTTACATTTTTCTTCTAACAGATTGGTCATTAGGGATTACTTCAAGCAAATAGTGTAAGGTATACAGTAATATTGAATTAAAGTAAGTATGTATGCATATATATTTTAATTTGAAATTCTTTACCCTTATGATCTATCATGTAATATGTAGCATGGTTCAAGCATTTAGTTGTATAATGGCTCTGGGGAAAAAATAACTGTGTCCGGTAGTTTCGGTATGCGATACTCTATAGCGTCTATCAGAGGGAAGAGGTACAAACAAGATATGTCCAGGGTGTGAAGGGTCTGCATATATTTTCTCTATGCTTTTCTTGACCCTCTCAGTATATAGGTTCTCTATAGAGGGCAGGTTAGCTACAATTTACTGTGCCCTGGAGTCTGTACCTATCCTGCATGATTGCAGCACTGAACCAGATAGTTTCTAGAATTTTTAATGAGTTCTGAATTGGATGCAAAGTTTCAAGAATGATCTGGAATATCATTTATTCAGATCCCCATATATTTTATAAAAGGCTTTTTGACAGTTCATTTTTAAAATCATAAAGAATGTTGTTTACATCAAAGCATTTGTTGGGTGAGAAATTAACATATAAGACAGAAATGAACATTTAAAACATTTCTGTGATAGATCATTTATTTTTATCTGAGGCCATAGAAAGATCAGGATATGAACTTTTAAAAGGGGCTCATAAAAGAAACGACATAATGGAAATACAAGGGAATTTCCTGCCTTATTGACTACAGTGATTTTTTTTTGCCTATAAACTTCCACTGCATTCAGGCAACCTGCTTTCTCCAGCTTATATTCCCAGTTGAATTGCATCTTGCAGGCATTCACTGTTGAAACAGTTAGATGGTTTATTGTTCAGTCTCTCAGTCATGTCTGACTTTTTGCAACCCCATGGCCTGCACCACTCCAGTCCTGTCCTGCACTGCCTCCCAGAGTCCTCCTAAATCCATGCCCACTCTGCTGTCTAACATCTCATCTTCTGCTGTCCCCATCTCCTTTTTCCTTCAGTCTTTCCTAGCATCATAGTCTTTTCCAGTGAGCCTTCTCTTCACATTAGGTGGCCAAAGTATTTGAACCTCAGCTTCGGTATCTGTCCTTCTATTGAAAAGTCAGGGATGATTTCCTGTAGGATTGACTGGTTTGATTTTATTTTATTTTATTGTGAATATATTTTTCCAGCATTCTGATCTGTTTGCATGAAGATAGTGACTTGTTGACTTGGGGGAAAAACACAGCAGCAGCAGCAGATTCTTTTTTGGGCTATTTTCATTTGTCATTCATTTGTCTTCTGAATCCAATATTGTCAAATTGGGTGCCAGTTATGTTGGTTGGAGATTATGAGAATTTCAATTCAGAGCATTGGGAGAAGACCAATGTGATGATAATTTTTTATTTAAGGAATAATTATGCAAATAGTATTGTTTGGTCCCAAGATTTAATATAAATCCAAGCCTTGGCAAAGAATGGGAAGCTTCTGTATGTAACTAGATTCTTCAAAGAAAATAATGCAAGAAAAGCATCCTATACCATATCAAAATTTCTCACATCAAACACAGTACTATCTGTCTGGCTGCTGTCTCTTCAGTATTATGCCATTCCTCGCTGATTATACTCAGAGTGCCAGGGACTGAATAAGAACTTGTGTATTCAAGCCTTGCTTGAACTTTAATCACTTAAGTTGTTTTTCTTTTTAGAGATTTACTTAATACTGTCCAATCTTAAATTTTTCTAATTCTAAAATCCTTGAATGTTCCTTTTTGTGTATCACTTTCCCTATAAATGCCTAGATATAGCTCATACTGCTACTGTGATCTCTGTGATGAGGGAGATGATATTACAGATTTATAAAAGATAAAAAGAATTTGCATTTTTATCCACTGGTACAGGAGTCAATATAGCATTACAGAAGAAAAAAATCAAATAATATGCCTTGAGTTTAGTATCTATATTAAAAATAAATGACGTTCTCATCTCCTAATGGAATATTCTGTTGTGGAATATTACATTATTATGGAAGCTACTTTGGGCAAATAGTAGAGAGTCTGCTTGATTCTCATTTGAAGGGCTCAAGAATCCTTGATGAGTTGAGGGACTATAGATCACATCTCTGAGAGGTTTTGATCTAAATATAGGGAACTACATTTCTGAAATAAAAATGATCATGAAGAATGAAAATTTTGTTTAACCTTGAGAAAAGACAGCTGGGATAGGGAAAGGGTGTTATCTTCTTCTAAAACTCAAGACACAGAATAACCTCATACAAATTAAGCAGTTAAATGGTAAAATCCATTACTCAGAGAAAGGTAGGCACCCCTTCATTGAGTATGTTGAAGCAAACACAGAAGAGCTACCTGTCAAGCATGATCAATTCCTGCATTGAGAGATGAGGTATAAATCCATAAGTCCTCAACTTATGACCAGTTGTAAATTACATTAGCGACTGTTTGTAGTTACTATAGATGCCAAAAAAGGTACTTACGACCCGGATTCGAAGATCTGATGGCTGCCCACCCTCACCCCACTCACTTGATTGCATTTTGGATGCTTGGTAACTGGCCCTCATTTATGGTTGGTTGCAGTATCCCACAGTCATATGACCATGGTTTATAACTTTTTTTTTGCCAGAAACCAGTGTTTTACCTTTGGTTTCTGGCAGAAAATCCATTGAGAACAATGGGTTCATGTAACGACCATAGCATTTGCTTAATGACTGGATTCCCTTAATGACTGTGGATTCACTTACTGATCATCACAAAAATGGTGTAAAAATGGATCAATTACATGATGATCTGCTTAATGACCAGCAAGTTTTATAATTGTAATTCTGGCCTCAATTATGATAATAAATTGACAATTATGTGTAGACTTTTCCAGCTTTGTGATAAAGTGATATTATTTTTTGAGATACTATCATTTCAGAATTTATATTTCCATCGACAGTGTTTCTCTTGCAGAGGGGGATGTAGCTCATATCTTTAGACTTGCAGAATGTAAACTTTTGCATAGTTTTAGTATTCTACCAGTGCTCTTTCTTTTGTAATAATGGATCCATTTACCAGTATTATCTTCTACCATTTGGACTTCCTGTGGTCAGGAGACTTTTTTTTCTGAATACATTACATCTGTCGTCATGTTACTCTGCCCCCAGTGTTTTTTGTTCCCTTATTTAGATAACTGTTTCCTAGTTGCATATAGACCTGGTTATTTGTCCAGGTCTTGGGGTAACATGGATTGGACTCCCCTGTTTGTGACCTTTTTTTTTGTTTTGTTGTTGGGTTGCCATCTTATCACTTTGTAATTATTTTTGTGTTTTTGGTTAACATTGTGTATTTTGCTGTTTTATGTTACATTATTGTGAGCTGCCCAGAGTTGGTTGGAGTTGGGCAATATTCAAATTGAATTAAATAACCTGCTACTGAAGCACTCTATGGAAAGGACTAGCTTATCTCTGTCCTTTGGTCTCTTTGCTACTTCCAACAGGAGACTCTCCTTTGTTCTCTGAATAATAAGTACTGAAACTCTTTGAGCCTCTGTATCATTCTGAGTCACCTCTTCTCATAGAAAATAGATTTTTTTCTAGCTGCAACATTTTCTTGAGGTGAATAACTTATTTTTCCTAAAGGAGCAAAACAGTCTACCTCGTATTTCCTTCCTTCCAAAGTCAGTTGCTTCAAGACCTCAGACTGCTTCTCTTTTTTCCCTGCTCCTGACTACCATTGGAAAAAAAATTCAATTTTTTGATGTTTTCTTGTTCTTTCTTTGAGTGTTTCTCCTGGACTACATGATAACATTTCATCAGAACCAGTGTTTATTTATGGCCATCCAGTGTACATCTGAAGGGCATATTTTCCCCCCAGTTTTTCCAAATTGATGGTTACAACTTTAAAACTCTGCTTTGAGGTGTTGAAATAGCTATGCTGCTTTGGCTGTCAGTGGCAACATTGGTAGTATTTTTTTAGGATATATCAAAATTATGCTTTTCATCTTCTTCCAGCATTATTTTTTGTTGTTCAGTCGCGCAGTCGTGTCCGACTCTTCGCGACCCCATGGACTACATTACGCCAGGCCTCCC
>JANHZU010003743.1:104551-116718 GCA_032468055.1 Acrochordus granulatus
GGCTGCCCCCTCCCTGATGGCCTTCTGGAAGGGCCTTAAGACCTGGCTCTGCGAGATGGCCTGGGGCTCCGGGGGGGACTCATTATCAGCATGGAGGTGGCTGGTGGATTCCTAGCCATCCTCACCCCCCATATATGAAATCTTTTAGCCCACCTCTCTAGTCTGCTGGGTTTTTTCTTTTATTATGTGTTTATTATTTTTTATTTTTATTTTTAAATGTTTTTAATGAAATGCTTTTAGTATTGTTAACCGCCGAGGGTCTTTGGATTTCAACAGCATATAAATTTAATAAACAAACAAACATCATTTGGACCTTAGCAACTCTTACAAATAGGTAAATACAGCCTCAGATGAACATAGTATATGACATATTATACCATCTTATGGCTTCTCCATTTTGGCTTCCTTTTTGGAAAATAAATTATGACATGGCGTAATATGTCATATGTTGTTGTTCATTTGAGGTTATATTTACCTACTTTTCAAGAATTGCTAAGGAGGAGATGATTTTTACTATGTTCTGATACATAAAACAATAGAACTCAAAGAGGGTGTACTTTCTTGTTCATATTACTGTTCATGTAATTTTTACAAGTAAGCCAGTTATAAACTTGCTATAGGACGATTGGTGACAGCAGAAATGTCTCGCCAATGTCAGAACAGATGTGATATGTTCTGCTGCATTTGTGATGAGTACACACTTAAACATCAAAGATGCTTCATGACTAGATTTGTTAAGAAAGTGTACTTTGATTGTAAGATCGGTGATCAAGATAAGGCCTATGCTCCTCACATTTGTGCAAGATGTGCTGTTGATCTTATAGCCTGTTAAAGGAACTCAGTAGTCAGTACTGTTTGCTGTCCCAATGATATGGCAAAAACAATGTTCACATAACTGACTAATGTTGCTGGTTTCTCTCCTAAAAATAAGAAATCAGTTATATACCCCAATCTGCCTTCAGCTATGAGACCCCTACCACATGATGACAATCTGCCAGTACCAAAGTCACCAGAGAAATGGAGCTTAGATGAAACAGATGAAGATGCTTCAATACACCAGCCAGGCATGGACAGTGACAATGATCTGGATTTTGAATTGTGTATGTCTGGTGAGTCTCATCTCACAACATAGTCAGAATTAAATGACCTGGTCAGGGACTTAGGTTTATCAAAATCAAAGCCAGAACTACTGGGTTCAACACTTCAAGGATGATGTTTGCTATCACCAGGTACAAACATTTCTGCTTTTGAAGCTGCCAAGATAATTTAGCAGATTTCTTTGCACAAGTTTACAATCTCATTTTCTGTATTAACATTAATAGTTTGTTTACAGCTTTGGATTGTGAGCATGACCCACTAGAATGCTATCTTTTTATTGATTCATCACTGTTAAGCCTCAAGGCTGTCTTGTTGCATAATGGCAATATTCACCTTTCAGTACCTGTTGACTATGCTGCATACATGAAAGAAGGATACAAAAACATGGAACTGTTCCTGAAGCACATCCAGTGCACCAAGTACAATTGGAATATCTGTGGAGATCTAAAAATAATGGCTCTCGTGCTTGGAATGCAGCTTGGATATACCAAGTACTGTTACATATGCAAATGGGATAGCTGTGTAAGAGAGTTGCTACTCCAGGACAGAAAATGCAGCACGTGAACCATTAGTTGATCTGACAAAGATATTTTTGCCTCAATTTCACATAAAACTCAAACTGATGAAAAATTCTGTGAAAATGATGAACAAGCAAGGTGAAGGTTTTTGTTGTTTGAGACAGATGTTTTCAAGAATAACAGATGCCAAGATTAAGGAAAGCACTTTTATTGATCCACAGTTCAGAGGTGTTAGCTCAGAATTTTGTCTATGTTCCCTCCCTCCTGATCCATTATCTAAAGTACTTGTACTTTCCAGGGCATATATAAGAGAAGTACAGAAACAATATGATTGGGGAGCAAAAATACAAATAATTGCAACATACATGCATCTGCTCTAATTAGAATGTCATTGACGCATATATGCATACACAGAGGCAATATATAACTTCACTCTGATGAGTCCCTGGGGGGAAAGTACAAACACAGAGAGATCTGTGTTTTGTTATTTAATTATGCAGAAGAAAATACCAACATCTTTTTTGGGAACTGCTAATAGAAAGCTATGCTCTGATGCTTTTCCTGCTTTGTTTATTTTTTGCCCTTTTAAGGATGGTACTGAGGACTACTATTTTATGCCATCCCTGAATTTAAGCAAGATTAATTTTGAAGGAAATAAGTGTGATAATCTCAACAATCCCAGCTATGGCCAGATTATTGGTAGCCTTAAAAGTGTTGCTGGTAAATATTCTTATATGATATTGTGGTGGACAAATAGGTGGATCTGGCATTTGTTTCCAAGACCTGACATTTCATTTCCTGCAACAGTCTCAAGGCCAGGTCTAGGGTGTATGGGTATGGGTATACTGAGCTATCAAGAGATCTTATTTCTGGTCAAGGTCAGTATTCTTGCAGTGGTAGAATATGAGTATTTATAAGTTTAGTGGGACTATATACATGAACTAGGGATCCTGTTGGTATGGTAAATGTCTGCTGCCCAACAAGATACCAGTGTGGACTTCTGGACTGGAGTCCTTCTGTCTGTGGAGTGGGGACCTCCATGTAACAGGTGCTGGTTCCAGTTGGGCCCAAGCAATCATGGGTTCATATCAGGAAACTTGGGCCCAACATCCTCAGTCAGATGTTGGAACTTTGCTTCAGAATATCAGATCTGAATGTGAACAGTATTACCATCACACTTTTTTCATTCCTGGTGCAGATGTAACTGATAGATAACTGTGACCTCTGTGTGGCTGGACTTATTTGAATGATCTACCCCAGGTACCTCATGGTTCTGGATGGTTTTTGACATGCAGTTAGGGAGGTTTCTGACAGTCTGGCGGGTGAAACTGTTGAAGGTCTGATACACTGTTGTCAGTGTGAAATTGTCCCTAAGCAGTCTCTTTCTGTTGATCTATCTTGGATGGATCCTTAGTTTACTGAAAACATCTGGTTATGCACAGAGTTACGCATAGAGCGCTAGTCGAGAAAAAGTCAGTCTGACCAAGCTCAAGTGCATGCCTACATTTGGATCTATTTTGTATTGATAAGAGACATGAAATATCTTTGCTTCTGCCTTATTTTATTACCTTGTTGTCCAATAGTCATGTTTGGAAGGCTAGTTCCCTTTTGAGTACCAAGAGCTCCCACCTGGTTGTGTGATCAGTTATTGCAGTATTTTGCAGAAAGAGTTCCTCAGGTTTGCTCATATCTAGGGACCTGGGTAATTACTACATCATCATGTTATCCAATTATCAGGAATTACTGTTGACTTCTGGCTACTGATGAGTTGATCAGATATCTCTAGGATATCCTCTGCTACTTGTGAGTTGGATCCTTGTTCCTCTTGGCTTCTTTGGGCAAATGAAGGGCAAATAGTTTCATAATTATTAATTGTGTTGGTCACCCTTTCCTTCAGAAGCCCTTGTGGACCCAGAAGTGTTGGAATGTGGGACAAAGTGTTGGAATGTGGGACGAAGTGTTGGAACATGGGGACAAAGAAAAAATATGCTATCTAAGGAATGATCAGACAGGAGAAGGAAGAGCCTGCAGTCACTTAATGGTCATAGAAAGAAACTTTGGAAGGACCACCCTAATTGATTAGATGCTTAAAAGTGGCAGCAGGAAGTTTGTACCTTCAAACTTGCTAGATTGATGTCAGCCCTCATGGGTGTAAACTAGACAGAAAACACAACAAAATCTAAATCTATTTTATTGTAAGATGACATTAAAAGAATCTTAACAGAAATTCTGTTCTCTTCTGCCCTGGAAAAGGGATAGAGTTGGCACTAGTTGCATTAGTGGATTGCTTTTTTGGGGATCTAGATGGAGAAATTGCTCCCATCTTGATCCTTTAAGAAATCCCAGCAGCTTTCAGTTCCATTAATGATACCCTTCTGGAATGCTGATATCCTTCTGGAATGCTGTAAGGGGTTAGAGATTGGAGACGCAGTGCTTCTGATCCTTCATTATTGGTTGGTTTCAGGCATAGGAGAGGGGGAGGAGAAAATTGGCCCAGTAGCTATTCCATAATGGGGTATCTCATAAGTCAGTCCACATCCCTCTTCTACATAATTCTATATGAAGCCATTGATGGAGGTCATCTACCAGTTTGCTGATAATACCCAGCTTTGTATCATTACTGCAGGCCAGGCTGGTGATGCTATTGAAGGCTTGTCATGATGTCTGGAGACTGAGGATCTGGATAGAAGAGAACAGATTTAAATTGGATCTTAGCAAAACAAGGGTTACTTGTTTGTCCATTGTGGTTCTCTGTCTGTCCAACATTGTCTCTAGATAGGATGCAAGACTACTCCTGATGGAAGACTGACTTGGGAGTCATCCTGGGCTTGTGGCTCCTGCTAGAATAGCAGATAGA
The DNA here is from genome assembly GCA_032468055.1 of Acrochordus granulatus. Taxonomy (NCBI): domain Eukaryota; kingdom Metazoa; phylum Chordata; class Lepidosauria; order Squamata; family Acrochordidae; genus Acrochordus; species Acrochordus granulatus. Next base: position 109,025 of record JANHZU010003743.1, read on the forward strand.
AGACATGGCCAGAAGCCTGTTACGGCAGCAACAACATCTAGTTTCTCATTTTAAATATAATTTTAATTATCTATTAGACTAATAGATTGAGGGCTATTTGCTTGCTATTTAGTTTACTGCATATAATCAAATGAACCTGTCCTGTCATTCAGGTATTTAGAAAGAAAATTTCTATTAAGACACAGTTTTGCATGCTGTCTAGGTCTTTATGAAAATAGTTCTGCTACTCTGGTATGTGCCATCATTGTAATTGACAAATATCTATGTAAAGAGAAATCATAGTGTATTCACATAGCTTTATTACCCTACAACTTTTTAAACAGAAGTTGTTACGCTGGCTATTGACTGCAATAGGGGCAAGAAATCCACATGCCTTACTCTAGATTGGGTGTAATAAATCTCATGGAAAATTTCTTTTAAAAGTTATTGACTCATCTATAGCAAGCCCAGACAAAGTTATCATCCTAGAGTTCAGGGTGGAGAGAGAAGGTGGCAAATAAATAAATAGACAACCTGTTAGCACAGCTAAATTTTGAATTAGGAGTTGGCTTTTTTATTTTAGTCAGCATAAAAATCAAACTACAAACTTTCAACTCTCCGAATTATCTAATTCATTACTTGCTATCCTACATAGAGATTGATGCTTGCCTTTGTTGTTTTAATCATTAGTATGTTTGTACTCACTTGCCACATAGAAGGCTGTTTAATCCAAGGAGTCATTTAATATAGCCCAAATATATACATTTATATTTCATCCAAGAGACTTCTATTGGTTATTGCCAATACAATTTGGATGTTAGTTTTCCTAACTAATTTTTATAATTTCCCTGTCTTTACAGTTTGATTTATTCCTCCATAAGTGCAGTTTTTGCCTGTTGTGAAGCTTAAATGTCTCTCCCAGAGATTATTTTTCCAATAAAAATACTAGAAAAATAAATAAGTAGCTTTACTAATTCATTTAGTTTATGAAATATATATTCCAGTTGTCATTAAAATGTCAAAGGGCACAAAACAAAATAAAAATATACTGCAATAAACTAACAGAAAAGAACATTAGAATACCAGTTTGGTACATTAAGAAAGCCTCCCCAGTTATTTCAAATTATGGGCTGACTAGCCTAAGAATACATGAGCAATCTGAAGGTTACTTGGAGTATAGTATGTTATCCCGTTTAGAGCTCTTGTTTCCCTAACCCTGGTATAAAGATAGCACAGTAATTATTCTTAGAGACCATGTCCTCATGATACAGCCTTTGACTTACCCCTGCCCACTCTGCAGGTAGTCTAAATTTTTCCTGAACTGTTTCAGTTTTAAACCTGTTCCTTAGCTGTTTGGTCTTCTCCTGACAGAAGTCTTGATGAATAACTGTCTATGATGTGTCATTCATGTTCTTAGTGATGATTAAGTCAGGGTTTGCATCTACTGAGCAACTTTTGGCCAGTTGAAACTGCTCAGACCTCCTCTCTCCCCTCAAGTCCCTGGGCATTGCCTTGCATGACAATTTGGCTTAGGCTTAAAAAAATCAGATACTGTTTTTTATGGATGCCTTGGCTCACATAATGCTGTTTAGACGTCCTAGGTTCCTTATATATACATTTATAAGACGAGCAAGCTTTGCACGATAACTTATGCATCATCAGTCAGTGTGCTCTATATTTCCCATTCAGGCAGCAACCGCACAAGAGTTCTGCTGATGCTGCCACATGTAGTTTACTCCATTACTGTCCAGGGGCTGTACTGTGAGACGTTGCTGAGAGAAAAGGGAAAAGGCCTTTTTGCCTCGAGCGGCAATGGCAGTGGATCCTCCGATCTAGCAGGGGGCTCCGGAAGCAGCCGGCCTAGCAGCAGCCGAGGCCAGAACCTGCCTTGAAGCAGATCCATAAGTGAACAAAGGTTAATTTGTTCTATTTCAGTGGAACCTCTCAAGATGAGATTTCATAAGACAAACAAAAATTTTAATAAAATGTATTCTGCTAGACTAGCGGCAACTCACAAACAAATTTCATGCAATACCTTACACTTCATCAGTCAGTGCGCTCTGTATTTCCCGTTCAGGCAGCAACCGTGTAAGAGTTCTGTCAACACTGCCACGTGCAGTTGACTCTATTACTGTCCGTGGGCTGTACTGTGAGACGTTTGTAGGGATAAGTCCAGGCTTATCCGGACCAGGCCTTGCTTCCTGTAGCTTTACTTCCCATAAATATTGGAATCTCATCCAGGCTTATCTGGACCAGGTTTTGCTTCCCCAGGTAAATATGGCATTCGCGGGCACACCCCGTGGAAGCATGTTTACCGGAAAAAGCAGGAACCTGGGAGGATGTTTTCATGCCTGCGAAGCTCGTGATAAGGAATGCTCAACTCTTACCTGATTGTTTTGCCTGCTTATCTCATATCTATGTCCTACAACTGACTGATGTAATGTGGCACATGTGAATTAAAGGAGAGAGGGTGAGCTCAGAAAAATTAGCTAAGCTCAAGGCTCCAGCTTCAGCTCAACCTCCATTTTCCAAACAACGCTTTGTCCGTCTTTTCGCTTCAACGTTGCTGAGGGAAAAGGCCCTTTTGCATCGAGTAGTGGCAGCAGAGGATCCTCCGAGCCAGCAGGGAGTGTTGGACAGCAGCTGGCCTAGCAGCAGCCAAGGCCAGAACCTGCCTTGAAGCAGATCCATAAGTGCTGGTTAGTTCTATTTCTGCTTTATATCGTGTGTTAATCATTGTTACTTGTTTCAGATGTTAGGGACAATCATTTCTACATTAAATTCCTGTGAAAATTATTTTTTGTGAATATTTTTGGGGGCGTGGAACAGATCATCCAACTTTCCATTATTTCCTATGGAAAACCTCATTTTGCTTTAAGAGTATTTCGCACTAAGAGTGTTCTTCCGGAATTGCTTAGTCTCGTCTTGTTCCACTGTATATCATTACAAGCTGTTATTAAATAGATATTCATTTATCTTAAAAACGTCAATAAACCTGTATGTTAGAAAAAAGGGGCAGGGGACTATTCATCATCTTAAATCTGAAATGTATTGCTAAAATGAGTGCATTAGAAGGTTTCTGTTGCTTCCCATGGGTATCAGTGCCATTTTTTTTATTCCTTAAATAGTTTCAGGTTCTGGCAAATATCGCCATTAGCTATATTGTGGCAGATTAGAGCTTGGTCATCTGGGCAACAAAAATCATACTATTATATTTACTGTCAATTTAAAGATTGGAGGAGTGCAAATTAATGGTAGCATAACACTTATTTGCCTCATCTAACAATCAAGAAACTGCTGTTTCTGGAACATCTTCCAGAATAAACCATGTAGAACACATTGTAGTAATTCACTCACTGAAGTCCTGGCATGCCTTCTGAAATTGGGTACTTATCATTGTAATTAGTGTAATACAGTACTGTACCTTTATCTCCTATCCCCGGGGCTACTGCTTCAGTGGTGCCAAAGCTGCTTTGAAATCCAGGTGGACTATAAAGGCTTTCTTGGGATAGCTGAGACTATTTGGTACTGATATAAAGCCAAATAAAATGTGATTTGGCAGTTTTCCATTTCTAGTGCAACTATAGCTGGCTGACTTTCATCCTATTAGTTTGCCCAAAAAAGCAATATTTGTGTCTAAAATTTCAGAGTCTAGAGATAATTTTTCAAGTATGCACTAATGAGTTAATATTATTTTTCATAACACTCAGAAATACAAGGAACAAATGGCTACTGCCTATGAGATAATTCGTGGCATCTGTAGTCATCCTATCCACTACACTTACCTACTTATTACTTACTTATCTATAAGGCCTTTGAACTGTCCTTGGTGCCCATTCCTCCAAAAGAATTAAATAAGTCATCTTTTCATTATGAAATAATAATATACAGCATGGATATTCCCTCTCAAAGTGGACCACTAGAAAAACTAATATTTTTCATTTGCATTTAGCTATCTCTAAAGCGAGAGTACAAATCTTTATAATTTTAAAAGAAGGCTACCTGCTCAGTAAAAATACTTCTTCTCTTCCCTCATTGGTATGAAAACAAGACATGTTATTAATGCTGCCAGCTAGATCATTTGTTTTCCTGGAAATCCTGTAAGTCTCCCTGATTCCAGGTATTTTGATTGTAGCAGGCTAAGAAGGATACCATACAGAAATCAGAATCCATAGGGGCTTAGTTGTTGCCTGGGTTAACAAGGATAGCACTAGATGTTGGAGTTCCTGGACATCTGGTGAAAAATAGGCTATAGGACTCCACTGGAGAAGGAAATGGCAACCCATTCCAGTATCCTTCCCAAAAAAACCCCATGGACAGTAATCAAAGGCTAACAAAAGATAGGACTCCAGAAGTTGAGCCTCTCAGATCAGAAGGAATGACAAGTAGCTCCAGAAAGAGTGAAGTGGCTGGCCAAAGCCAAAAGGATGCTCAGCTATGGATGTGACTGGAGGTGAAAGGGAAGTCTAGTGCTGTAAAGAACAATATTGCACAAGAACCTGGAATGTAAGATCTATGAATCAAGGTCAGCTGGATGTGGTCAAACATCAGATGGTAAGATTGAACATTGACCTAAAGCGGACAGAAATGGGTGAATTTAATTCAGATGACCACGATACATACTACTGTGGACAAGAAAACCTAAGAAGAATGGAGTAGCCATCATAGTCACTAAAAGAGTGGGAAAAGCAGTACTGGAGTGCAATCTCCAAAATGACAGAATGATCTCAGTTCGAATCCAAGGCAAACCTTTCAACATCACAGTAATCCAAGTCTATGCCCCAACAATGATGGTGAAGAGACTGAAGTTGACCAGTTCTAAGAAGACCTGCAACACCTTCTAGAATTCACACCAACAAAATATGTCCTTTTCATCAAAGGGGACTGGAATACAAAAGTAGGCAGTCAAAAGATAACTGGGATAACAGGCAAGTTTGGCCTTGGAATACAAAATGAAACAGAGCAAAGGCTAACGGAATTTTGTCAAGAGAAAACACTGGACATAGAATACACTCTTTTCCAACAACCTAAAAGACAATTCTACACAGGGTTATCATAAGATGGTCAGTTATGAAATCAGATCGATTAGATTCTTTGCAGCCTAGATGGAGAAGCTCTACGTGGCAGTAAAAACAAGTTCTGGAGCTGACTGTGGCTCAAATCATGAGCTTTTTATTGCAAAATTCAGATTTAAATTGAAGAAAGCAGGGAAAATCGTGAGACAGCCAATACCATTCTAATGGCAGAAAGTGAAGAGGAACAAAAGTGTCTCTTGATGAAGGTGAAAGAGGAGAGTGGAGAACTAGATTGAAATTCAGCATTAAACATCTGAGATCATGGCAACCGGTCCCATCACTTCCTGGCAAATAGAAGGGGGGAAAATGGAAGCAATGGCAGATTTTATTTTCTTGGGCTCCAAGATTACTGCAGATGATAAACTGCAGCCATGAAATTAAAAGATGCTTGCTCCTTGGGAGAAAAACCATGGCAAACAAAAACAGTATATTACAAAGCAGAGATGTTTCCTTGCCAACAAAAGTAGGTATAGTCAGAGCTTTGGTTTTCCTAGTAGTAATGTATGGCTGTGAGAGTTGGACCATATGGAAGCCTGAGTGCCAAAGAACTGATGCCTTTGAATTGTGGTGTTGGAAAGATTCTTGAGAGCCCCTTGGAATGCACAGAGATCAGCCCTAAAGGAAATCAACGCTGACTGTTCATTGGAAGGACAGATACCGAAGCTGAAGCTTAAATACTTTGACCACTTTATGCAAAGAGAGAATTCATTGGAAATGACCTTGATGCTTGGAAATGTTGAAAAAACATTTGAAAAAAGAGAAGGAAAATAGCAGAGGATGAGATTGTTAGATAGCATCATCAGTGCAATGATCATGGGGAGCAAACTCTGGGAGACAAGGGAGGACGGAGAACTGGCATGCTAAGGTCCATGGGGATGTGAAGAATCAGACACAATTTAGTGACTGAACAACAACATATCTAACAGTGTCAATATTCACACATAATGCTAAGCAAGAACCACTTTCAGACTCTGAATATTTCCAATCTTTTTTATCTTGCTTGTTCACTTTGGTTTGCAGTGGTTTTCCAAGAATGTGGATCCTTCCTGCATCTATAGTGCAATAATATATGCCCAATATACTAGAAGAAAAGGTCATCACCTTATGTTACATAGCTGGATAATGAAAAGTCTGCAAACACACAACCAAGCTCAGAGAGCTTCAAGGACTCCACATATAGGACTATCTCATGCAATAGATCCTTAGGAAACTCCCTTGAATAGGCTGAATCAAACATCTTTAAAAATAGTTAAATCGAAAATAATCTCCTGATACTAGAAATAGTATAAATATGTATTTTTACAATAATCTGAATTAAACATTAAAGAAGAATGTGAAAAATATCTCTTTGAGAAGGTGCAGATCTATGCAACGTCAGCAAAATGTTTTTTTTTTTTTGTAATCTATGCCTTGAATGAAGCTAAACATGTATATATTTCTGTGAGTGGATATTTTTACTCTGACCTTTATTAACAATGTTTGGTTTCAATTCTTTGTAAATAAGTAAGTTGTAACTACATGGTTACAAAATGTAGATAGGTATCTAGTTGAATTTTCAGCAGCAAAATAAGATATTCTGTAGCATAGTTAAAAATCACAATGGAAGAATGAAAGCCATAAAAGCCCCCTTTTAAGTCAGTATCACATTTTTCTTGTGTTATGTGTACATTTTCCACAAATGGTAACCTTAGAGTCTCACCTACTAAATGGGTTACTAAAAGAAAGTTCCAAGCAGAATCTAGATTTGAGTGGAATCTTTGAAAATACTCAAGACCTAGATAATTTTAAGAATATTTTTTCCACTTTGTACTCCACTTGTACAGTTTATTGTATCAGCATAGCAGCAACATCCTCATGACATAATGCTTGTCTATCAAAACAGTGGGCAGGATGAATGAATGAATGAATTTGCTGTTATTTCTCTGAATATTGACATTTTTCAGTACAAATGTTTAAATATTCATTAATAAGCATTTTAGAGAAACAAATTCAGATGGTTGGCCCAAATTCCTAAGAATACAAATGAAATCCTCCTCAATAAATGATAAAAAATGGAAGGTCTATTCAGTCAAGATCCTGTTTTAATACCAATCAGTCCAAGGTCTCTTGGACAGTGATTTCCAGGGCCATTTCCAGATATCAGATTTCATTTCTCAGAATTCTCAGCAAGACTATGCAGACTGGGGAATTCTTGACTTAATCTGGAGATTGTTTGAACCCAGCCATATTTAATTCAAAGGAGATGTAAGAGAAGCAGCAATTGGACTGAGGAATGTTCTGCATGCTGCCATGAAAGACTTCTTTCTTCTCCCTCATAAGACCATCTAATCCAAACTGAGTTTAGTATTACTTTCTTGAACTAATTGTTTCTATCACAGCTACTGTAATATAAACCTCCAACTTGATTAATTTTTATCTGAATGCTCTTTTTTTATTACATCCCAAACAGAAGGGAAATTGTCTTATTTTTGGAGTTGTGAACTTTGGATATAAACTGCTCTGGGAAAATTTCCAGCTTAAGAACAAATTGTATCTGTTTTAATAATAAAAACTAATGAATTGCTAATACAGTGGTGCCTCACAAGACGAGTAACTCACAGGGCGAGAAACTCGCAGGACGAGCAAAAATTTTAATCAAAA
>JANHZU010003744.1:48418-70433 GCA_032468055.1 Acrochordus granulatus
CTTCCTTCCTTCCTTCCTTCCTTCCTTCCTTCCTTCCTTCCTTCCAAAATTTAGAAGCTATTTGACTGCTGTTAACTTTAGGCAGCTCATATATATACAAAAATAATAAAAAAGAAGAAATCATGAATGTTGATAAGATAGATCAATTCTTTGTTCTAGAATGTAAGGTGGTCATTTGGCACTCTTTTCTTATATCTGCTCCCACAGGAACAACAACCTTGTGAGACAGTTTGGACTGAAAGAGGACTGGTCCAAAGTCACCGAGGGCTGAAGATAGATTTAAATCTGTATCTCCGCAGTGTCAGTCCAGTACCTTAATCAGTGCATCACACTGGCTTAACAAATTGCACAAAGACACTCTTGCTTGTCTGTGTGACAAATAGTGTGCAAAGATTTGCTTGCCCTTAGTTTTCTGAATAAACTAGAAAAAATAAATTTATATGACATGTGTATTAAATGGATTAAAATGTTGGTCTAAAGTGAGGAAACCAAGCTCTAGTCACTTTCAGCTTTGGAAGCTTTCTGGGATAGTTGAGGCCAATCATCCTCTCTCAGCCAACCTACCTCATATGGTGATTGTGTTTGGGGAATGGGGAGGAAGATAGAGTGCTATATAGGCTGCTTTGAGTTCTTCAAAGCAAGTGGGTTCTCAGTTTAATAAATAAATAGTCAAACAATATCATGGCATTGAGAAAGAATTGATCCCTGGGTTCAGGCAACAGAGACCACACACTTTGGGCTCAGATCTTTACTGAAAAACAGGGTGGGTGGGGTAAGGTAAGCAGCATCTCTACCTACGTAGCAGAAGATGAAAATTATTTTTATATGCATATGTAAATCAAGCAATAAGCGTGTAATCTGTGAGAATTCTAAAAAGTAAAAGTTCACAAAGCTTGAATGTTCCATAGAGGCTGATGGAATTCACCCTGCTTCCTTATCACTTGTCCTTGCTTCTATTCTCTGGCTAGCCAGCTCAAGCCACATCCTGTTTTTCCTAGCAATAGCAACTCCAGCAGCAATTGGGAGGAGAGAAATGGGCAAGGGGAGTTCTGCTTTGCTCAGACCATCTAGTGCATTTTTCTTCAATGGTTTAGCATATGGTACTTCTGAAGTTCTAATAAAATAATTACTTGCATAGTTTGATGATTTCAAGTCTTCTTTCCATGTTAGCAGATGAGATATAAATCTGATTTTTGAAATTCCAATCTGAGGGTATTGGTTATGTAATAATTCACATATCTGGAGGACTGTCTTGGATAGGGATGTGTTGGGAACCTGTTCTTCTCAGAGCAATGGACTTTTTTTGCCAACCCATCTATCTCATAAAATCATATCATATTATTTTCTTATGAAGACTTCATTCATTATGTTTATTTAATTCAGTTTACCCTCAAACTGATTCTGGGCAGTTCACAATATATTACCATAAAATAATCCAATCCAAAACAAAATGAGATAGGATCCAGTCACCATATACAGATAAAAACAACAAAAAGGCACACCTAAGAAGTAGCCCCATCGACCTCAACATCAGGTCCTTAAGGTTATTTATTTATTTATTTATTTAATATGCTGCCCATCTCACTGATACAATGACTCTGGGTAGCCTACAATATAATAAAAATACAAAAGGCAATATAATTAAAATTAGAAAAATAGAAAGTTAAGAAACAAGGACAATATGGAGGTAGAGGTCATCACTACCCTATCAGCCACCCTCAGGCCAGCTGGCAGAGTCAGGTTTTCAGGCTTTTCTGGAAGGCTAGAGGTGTAGGAGTAGACCTCACCTCCAATGGGAGAGTACTCCAGAGGGTGGTGGCAACAGAAAAGGCTCTTCTCCTGGACCCTGCCAACGAAACTTCTTTGGCAGATGGGATCTGGAGTAGGCTTCTTCCTGAGATGGCTCCTCAAAAACCCCGGACCTATGCCATAAAGGGCTTTAAAGGTAATGATCAGTACCTTGAATTGGACCCAGAAGCAAACTGGCAATCAGTGCAGCTGGTGCAACAGTGGTGTTACATGTGCCACTTGGGGGGCCTCTAGAACTGTCCATGCCACTCCATGAAACAGTTGTAGCTTCCAAATACTTTTCAAGGGTAGCTTCATGTAGAGCATGTTCAGTAATCTAAACAAGAGACGACAAAGGATGAATGACTTTGCACGGGGCTTCACAGTCTAGAAAAAGATACCACTGGCACACAACATGAAGTTGGACAAAGACCCTCCCAGCCATGACTGCCACTTGCTCTTTGAGCAGGAGACACAAGTCTAGGAGAACCTCTGAACTGTGCATAGGATCTGTCTGGAGTAATGCAACCCCATCCAGAACTAGAGATGATAAACCCATAGACCCCAAAGACCCTTGAACTCATAGCCACTCCATCTTAAAGGGTTCAGCTGAAGCCTATTGTCCCTATCCAGATCCTCACAGCCTCCAGACATTGCAAGAAGGCAGCCATAGCATCACCTGGGTCACCAGGGATGTGTAAAGTTGAGTATCAAGGGAATATTTCACCCAGCATCATGTAGATGTTAAAAAGGAATCACTACAACATCATGTAGATGTTAAAAAGGAATCACTACAACATCATGTAGATGTTAAAAAGGAATGGAGAGAGCAAGAGTCCTGAGACAAGCCATAAAAGAGTGGCCATGGACTGGACCTCTCACTCCCTATCAACACTGATTGGATCTGATCTTGAAGAAAGGAGCTGAACCAAAGCAACACTGTGCTGTCCAGCCCCAACTCTTGCAGCCAAAAGCATGCCATGGTTGATGATATGAAAAGCTGCGGAGAGGTCAAGAAGATCAAGGATGGATGCACTGCTCCCATCCCACTCATACCAAAAAATAATCCACAAGTGCATCCAATGCCCTCTCTGTCCCATAACCAGGCCTGAAACCTGACTGAAAGGGTCTATATAATGTTTTATCCAGGACCTTCTAAAACTGCAACAAAATCACTTTTTCCACCATTTTTCCTGAACAGGAAAGGTGGTAAACTGGATGGAAATTGTCCAGATAGACAGGATCCAATGAAGGCTTCTTAAGGAGGAGATGGACCAAGGCCATGTGTGCCGGGTACTAAATGGTGCCGGGAACACTCTCTCCTGCAGTGATGCATTAATTACTGCCTGGACTTTCCTGCATGTCACCCTCCTGGAGGCTTTTACTAATGAGGAGGGGCAAGAATTTAGTAAACTTTATCCATTCCCAAAAGGTTAATGGGGTTACATGCATTTCAGGGATAATGTCATTCCAAAGGGTGGACACCATGACAGAGAAGGCATGTTTCCTGGGTCCTGATGAATGATGCTGTTAAACTGAAGAGTCCCAGAACGTGCCAGTTCTTGGACACATGGTGGCCTGAGCGATTAAGACACTGCACTTGTTGGCCTAAAAGTTGGTAGCTTGAGTTTGAGACCCAAGAGCTGCTGCATAATGAGTGAGCTCCCATTATTTGCCCCAACTCCTGCCAACCTAGCAGTTTGAAAGTATGTAAAAATTCAAGTAGATAAATATGTACCACCTTTGGTGGGAAAAGCAACAGTGTCCATGAGCCTTAGTGTATAGTCATGCTGGCCACATGACCACAGAAGCATCTTTGGACAATGCTGGGTCTTGGGATAGGAAATGGACATGACCACCGCCCCCTAGCTTTGGCCATGACTGGCAGGGGATGCCTTTTCCTTTTTCTTTTTACCACCCAGGCAGAAACCATAGGAGATAGGCAGTTCTTCAAACAACTGCAGCAGCTGCCAATTCTACCTGTAGAAATGATCATAATTACATAATTCCTAGCAATTCCCTCTGGCTACTAAATACAGAGGAAAAGTGTGGAAGATATGAACTCATCAGGAGCCATTGAGTTCAGGAGCTCCTGACCTTGAGCAGACTGCAGAAATAATAATTATTTTGTAAAATTTCCAAGAAAATGTTTATCTTCAATGCAGAGATGGCCCAGGTGACAATGAATGCTAACAGATGTTACTGTACTTGAAGTTTAAACCTAGATTAAGAAATATATAGAAACAGCAAAGCCTCACTTCTATCTAAACTACACATTGAAGGATAGAGAACTGGGAGCTTCCTTTGCTCTTAAATACAGAGACCAATTTAACTAACATGAATGTTACACAGATCTAGGTCAGTGCATGAAAACCCTTCTCCTCACTTGTCTATCCCATTTGCCTTAGTGATAAAAATGCTCTTTGTTGTAAATAGATGATGCAAATCCCACAAAAGAAAACAAGAACACTGTACAAATGATTTAACATTTTAAAACGTCTGTTATTTAACGTCTGGTCTTATTTGCTGATCTAATACCCATTTCCCCTTCGTGTAACTAGTTCAATTCTAATACAGTGTTTTGGTTTTTCTTCTTTTTCCTTCCCAAAATAGGCGTGAGATCACATCGATTTAGCCCAGGGAGGGACCTCAGACCTTCAAATTGGATTCCGATTCCCAGCACCTTCAAGTAACGAGGCAAAGGAATAAGATGCTAGAAAATGTAATCCAAGATCTGGTCCACCTGGATTTGACGTGACCCTTTGCACCGTGTCCGCCGTCAGCTTTACGCCAAGAGGAGATGAAGTCTGGGGATAACTGAGATCAGCCACCGGGTATTTTTCCAGCACATTTTCCCCACCGAAACGCTGTTCCGTGTTTTCTTACATCAACAGGCTGCACCTTCAAACGCTCACGTGGAAGCTAATCTCCTGCTACAGAGAGGGGAAATCGGGGGCTTCAGAGCAAACGTACGTGCGGCTACCCTGGTCGGCTTTTCCTCGGCTGCCTCAACAGGTCGCTTTCCCGAGCGAGTGACGTTAGCAAAGCCACGTTCACCTCTGAGCGCCTCCTTAAACCCCGGGACCAGCTGACTCCCCAACTCCGCCCACTCGACTCCGGTTGCGAGTGGAGACTCTTCCAGCTCAGCTCGGCCAAAAAGAGGAAGGCGTAACGGGGCGGAGGGCAATCCAAAGGAGAGGCTGATTGATCAGGATCGTGGGATGCGCCATCCCCGGGGCGCCTAACGTGCACCGTCTTCGTTGTAAGCGAAGTATCTTTGCTACAGGGAATACTGTATCTTTGCTACAGGGAGAAGGATTGGGAGAGAGCGGAGGGGATAGGAGGTTCGGCGAAGAGGTCCCGTGTTAGCCAGTGGACTTGCTTCGAAAGGGAAAGTCGTTCTTTTTGCACGGCTGAGAAACTGCTCCGTCTCGCCAGCTTGCTGCCGTCGGGCCGGCCGTAAAACCGATCAGGCGATGTTTGATAGGAAGGGGGGACAAAGAGGGCTTCTGTGCCAGGAGTAATTGCGACACCTTAATGTATTTGCGGAGCTTATTTTGATCGGGTGGGAAATAGTGGTGATCCTGTGACTTTTACGGGACTGAGAAGAATGCTCGAAGCCTGCTGATTTCCCACGTGCTTGACGATCTAGGGAGTATAGATTTCTGTTGGTAAGAACCGTAGGCGATCTGAATACTTCCAAGCGATTCTTTCCTGTCTCAGGACTGCTTCTAAAGAAATATTCTTGGGAGAAGATGGCGTGGCACAGTTTTTGCTGAGCAGAAACCGATAATGTGGTAATATTGAGGGTAGGAGATGAAGAATCAGTATAGACACAGGACTGTTTTATTAGAGATACAGTTAACATGTTCAGTGCAAACAAAGGAACAAGGGTTAGAATCCTTAAAAGATTCCCATACCTGGGAATAAACTCTGTTGAACATATTAATAAAAATTATATGTGGACTGATGTGTTTGTACATCTTGGTAGTAGATTGCTTGATATTTATCCCTGCATATTTATTGAAGGATGATAATGGCTAGTGGAAGATTTTTCCCCCCTCACTTTATTGGCACCCTGATATTTCACTTGTCTTTTCCATTTCTCATAAATCTGTTCTTAATCTGTTATTATGTGAAGATAGTGTATGAAATGGTTGTAATATTTTAGTCAAATGCATTCTTGTTTTACAGTGCTTACACTTACGTCAAAGACCAAGTAAATTATAGTACGCTTAATGCAAGAATGGGAAAATCTTTTGAACTGGGGATGGAAGTCATGGATGTTCTAACAAAATGGCCATCATGATAGGCATGACCAAATACAAAACATCAATTTGTCAGAAGGGTCTCCTCTCCCCAGATTATTTTTTAAAAATGTATTATTAGACTTATTTTTATGCCTTCAAGTCAGTGTTGACTCCTGGTGACTCCCTGGACAAGTCCCTACAGATTTCTTAGTAAGATTTTTCAAAAGTGGCTTGCCATTGCCTACTTCTTAGGGCTGAGAGAGAATGACTGGCTCCAGGTTACTCAGTTGGCTTTGTGCCTAAGGGAATACTAGAACTCATGTCATCCCAATTTATAGCCTGGTGCATTAACTACTACACCAAACTGGCTCATTAGATTTATATCCCACCTTAATTTATACAAGTCAGGGCAAAATGTACCTGGCTCCTATTTCACAGCAGTAACCCTGTGAAGTGGTGGGTTTAGAGAAGGCTACTGTACCAAAGTCCTCTAGCCAACTTTCAGTTTCTGGTGCAATATCTGAATCATTGTACCAAAATACCTTCTCACTTATTTTTTCTTTTTTTATTAGGGAGATATACAATATCAAAAGAGAGCCAGTTTGGTCTAGCAAGTGGGAGGTGGTAAAGTCTAATCCTGCCTCAGCCAGCTGGTGATCTTGGGCCAGTCACTCTCCTTCATTCCAACTCATCTCACAGGGTCACTGTTGTGGGGAAAACAGGAGGAGGAAGGTGTGTTAAATACGTTTGCCACCTTGAGTTGTTTAAAATAATAAAGGCGGGATATAATTAAATAAATAAAAATGTGCAAACTTGTAGGTAAAGTTTCATTATTTTCAAATAACAGTTATAGGTGCCATGTATACTGCTGGTTTTGCTTCTCACTTACTTATTTTGTAGTTAAACTAAATCCGATAAGAAACAGGAGGTTATATAAAGGCAATCAGAAAGTAAGCATCATGTGAAATTGCTTCCAGTAGAAAATTTTTTGAGAAAACTGTGACTTGTAAAATTTCCCAGCAAAAAGAATAAGAAAAAAAATTCTCAGAAAGGCAATTGGACTTTTATTTTTTTGGTTTTTCTGTTTTTGAAGACGTTTAACTTTCCATCCAGGATAGCTTTCTCCGTTCAGCTAGCTGGTGAGAGATGGCAGGAATTTATAACTTTCTTTCCTAGGAGACTGCAGGACAGCTGATTCCCAGCTGATATTCCTGATATTCCCAAATGATATTTGTACATTGGTTGAGTTTAGTCTGGGAATGAGAAGATTGCAAGAATATATAATAATTGTCTTAAAATAGCTAAAAGAGTCATTATGTAGAAAATGGAACAAAATTGGTTTGGTTCTTCTAGAAAATAGGATAAACATTAAAATGAACAAGGCAGTAATGATAGGACATCAGGAAAAATGTCCCCGTAAGATCTTTTCAACCATGGAACAGAATGCCTCAGGTAGTGATGGACAATCTTTCACTGAAGGTGTTCAAATGTTGGGTGGATGGACAAGGAATTGGTTTAAATGATATTCAATATTCCTTCCAATCTTTATATTCTGTGACAGAGATATCAAAGAAGGTGTTTGTCATATTTTGTACCCTGGCTTAATGTCAGAGTTGAAACATGTGTATATTGTGTGTTTGTTTCTCTTTCTCTCTCTCTGTGTGTCTGCGTGTGTATATACACAGTACTGTGCAAAGGTCTTAGGCCACCATTAGATTTGTTTTAGCAATGATAGAATGACTATATATAAGGATGTCTCAGTCTCTTTATTAGAATACAGCCAGAAAATACAGGAAATTTGTATGCGGTGTTCAAAAACAGGAAAATGCAGAAAAAAAAACAGCTTTTCATCATAAAGTGGCAACTATTTAATGTGACCTTCCCTTACACTTAATCAACAGCAGGCACCTGGCTCCCATAAACATAAATAGAATGGAACCCATCTGGCAAGTTTATCAGGATGTCTTCTACAGTCCAAAGAAGCTTGATCAAGAATGGTCTTTGTGAAAGGGAAGCAGCCAATAAATCATTTTTGCAGAAGGGAAACAGGGTGAAAAGGCTAAGATATGCTAAAGCTCACAAAGTTTGTCTGAGGATCAGTAGAAAAGAGTAAAATCAGTAGAAAGAGTCTGTCCTAGTTTGGGGCTGCATTTCTGCTAATGGTGTTGGTGATACTGCCTGTAATTGATGGGATCCTGAATGCTGAAAATCCTTCCTTCCTTTTCTCCCAATACCCATCATTTTCTGAATTTTCCTACTTAAAACTCTTGTATATCAGGGAACATAGTAGTATGCAAGAAAAAAGGTAGAAGTCACTCCAAACTTTTCTGTCCTGTTCAACCTCTCTGGGTGTTGTGGGTTTGGGGCTTCCAATGCTGTTATGTCTGGTTTGGTGATACATCATGGAAAGTAAGTCACAAAAATAATGGTACTTCATCCATGCATTCATTTACTTGTGTGCTCTTCAGCCCTTCATACAACCCAGTCAGAGGAGTCAAAGAGCAGAATATTGTCTTCTTTTACCATACCATTCTCTGGCTGGACCTGCAAAACCTATTCTTCCTGTGCTGCATTATCAAAGAGAAGAAGTTGTAGAGTTGAAGGCAATTATCACTTTGTCTGTCCTGCCTATCCAGGTGGCACGGATGAAGACTGAATTCAATAGGCAAAGCCCTGGTCTTATGGAACCAGGAAGTGGACTTCAGTGAGAGTGAACCAAGTAGCTATTCCTGCCATGACCACCCCTGCTGCTTTTGCTTACCCCTTAACCCTCCCATCACAGCAGTAAAGCATACCATACCAGATGAGAAGCCAGATGTTAGGCAAGAAAGAACCTTTTTCTGTTTGTATGCTTTATCGCCCCAAGGAGCAAGAAGCACCTGTTAGTTGAATCAAGGAACCAGTGATTGTTTAGGTTCATCAAAATTGATTGTTGCCTCATCAAAACAATTCAGTAGAGGGATTGGACAATTGTTAGTAACAACTCCTTTTGATTAATGTTCCTCTGCTTCTCTTTTTAGTTCTTGTCTTTTTTGGAAAACACACCATGAAGAACTGGTCTTAACTCAAAGGAAATGAATGAAACGGCTTCTTCTCAGGCATGTTTTTCATTAAGTGCTGTGGAGGGTTGTGTTAGTCTTATGGAATTTGCAGATAAGCAAGAAGGAAGTGCCTGCCCCTTGTTTGGCCAATCTTCTATTCTGTACTATCCACAGCACTTCTAAAATTTCTCCAGTATGTAATATTGTGGTCCAATTCCACTTACTATGGTACATAGGGAGGATGATCAGGAAAGGAAGGAGCTACTGCTACTTTGTCTTGCTTGTCAGAATTTGATGGAAGTTGGAAATCTTTTTACTTCATTCTTTTCCAGCAGATATTGCAAAGTAGGGGCAACGACCAGTTTGTGTGAACATAAAGCTTGGTTTTTGGGATGACATAGTTTTCTTGGCACCAGTTTGAAGGGGTTTGCTAATGCTTTCTCCAGGATTTTTTTTTTTATTTGTACAATTAGCAGTGTTTTATTAAGTTTTCCTGAAAGGTAGCCTGTCTGGATGACAGATGCTATTGCTTCAAATTGAATAGTTGGATAAAGTCGGTCAAGGTGAGCGGCGAGACGGAAAGCGGCGCGGAATGAGCGACGAGGTGAAGGCGACCCACCCTCCTGCCGGGGCGGAGCAGAAATGCAGAGATGCCGGGAAAGCAACATCACACCGGCCAGCAAGGGGGGGGGGAATTAGCTTACACATAAAAATGTATAGATTGCTAACTTATGTAAGCTGCCAAGAGTCTTCGAAAATTGGCGGCATAGAAATATGTGTATAAATAAATAAAATAAATAAAGTAGTGCTTGTGAGTAGTATTCATGCCACAGTTTTTGAACTCTGTGATGTTGTCCATGCAACAACAAAAAAAATGACTACTGATGCAGATATAGGACTAGAACATAAAACTCGGTATACAGCTAGGGAAAGGATTTACTTTTTTCAGATCAGTTGGTTACAATGTAACATTGTAACATTCGACATGTACATTACATGTACATTGTACATTCTGTACAATGGTCTTTCCCTGACTGGCTGTTAGATTGAAAGTGAATTTTTAATGGCTGATAGTTGCTCTTGGAAAGAACATTTTCAGTGAGGTTAGCTTCATGTAAGAAGCATTGAGGACATGGCCTACAAAGACCTGGTCTTTCTTTTTTTAGGGGACCAATTTCCTAAGAATGTTCATTCATCTTCTGTCACTTTCAGCAAAAAGATGGTGATTATCTTGCTTTCTTTTAACCAATGGTAATCAAAACAATGATTCTTTGAAACAATGGCAAGCAAAGCAATGTTTCCTATTTAGGAAAGGCTGGTATGTTCTGGTAGATTCCTACAATAATATATCATAAGGCATAATAATATTATGCCTTAATAAAGATTTGTTTCTGTTGAAATTATGCTATACAGGTAGTCCTGCATTTATGACCATAATTGAGTCTGGAACTACAATTGTAAGTCATGTCGATCGTTAAGTAGGTCACCATGTGACCATGCCCAATTTTACAACCTTTTTTTGCAATGGTTGTTAAGCAAATACAGAGGTTGTTAAGCAAATGTGGCAGTCATTCATGCAAACCCATTGTTTGCAATTCATGTTTTTTGCCAGAAACAAAGTAAATGTCAGTTTCTAGAAAAAAAAATCATAAAACGTGGTCATGTGACCATGGGAGCTGCAAATACCCATAAATGAAGGTTTGCCGAGTGCCCAAAATGCTATCACACAATTGGAGACCCCACAGTCATTGGAATTTTGAATCCAGGTTGTAAATATCTTTGAGAGGTGTCTGTCATAACTTCAGAAGGACAAGGACTATCTGTAGTGGGCATGGAGATAGAGGGAAAGTATATCTCCATGATAAGATAAACCTGATTTAACAGTGACTGTTTCTGTTTTGGGAATGATAGAATCATAGGACTGTTAATGCTCTGATTGACATCAAATGTGTGAGATTCATAAATGAATTAAATCAGTTTACTCTATTAGTAAACTTGGTGAAGGAGTACAAGTCACTCCTAAAAGATGATTGCTTGGAAAACAGTCACTATGCTTTAGTTGTTTGGTTAATTCAGTTCATATGTATTACTAACAATCTGTTTTATTCTTGAGGAGTCTTAATAATTGCACTTCCATCTTGAAACTGTTTTTGTGTTAGTTGTGTCTCAACACTTGAGTATTACCTTGAAATAGTTAATGGTAAATGACAAAGAGAAGTTAAGACTTGTGTTAAGCAAGAGTCTTTCGAAATTTCCTTGTGTGAAAGTCATTCCTAAAAAAAAGTAAGGTAGATCTCACAATTCAGGAAACATTGTTGATACTTCCTTGAAAACAGCTCTTCATATTAAAACAGGTTTTCCCAGGTTCTGAATTTTTATTGAATTATTTTTCCTTCTAAGCAACAAAGTGAACATAAAATATATTCAAATAGATAATTGTAAGCATACTTGCCAAGGCTAAATTGGTGTATTTAATTCTAGCTGATCTATTGTGGCAGAGATTGAAGGAACAAGCTCTCCCAATTCACCCTAGTTTATAAATTCCCCCAGGATGTAGTATCCTACAATTAGAGAATCTATTCTAGTATTAATAAATCTGAATATTCTCTAATAAACAGATAATTTATTATTAAATAACCACACATTTATATTTGATTTAATACAGTATAATTATAGTAACTTAGTGGTGCAAACAAAAATCAAATTCATATTGCAACTGCATACAGATATTAAAAAACGTAATCTGAGAATGTACAATAAAGCAATCCATATACAATATAACATTTAAGATCTATACTAAAAACTTTACTTTTTGTAAACCCAAATGATAGTTCACTGTGGCTGAATAACGGATGCTGTTGTAATGAATGAGTTATTGTGCTATGGGGCAAGCTCATCATGACAAGCAGTTTGATTCCTTGCTGTAATAAAGCTATTAATGAGGAGAAAGTCCCACAACAATCATTATGTTGTAATTCCAACCACAGGATGATATAGACAGTTAACTCCAATGTTTAAAATATATTTAATCGCTAGATGCACTGCACTGAAGAGACTTTATTAGACTTTATGATCTGAAGAATAAACAGTAGCTTATAAAAGTTATATAGATATTCATTGAAGTCTTTGCTGATTGGATAATGGGTTGCCAATATCTTGGCCATTCTGGCAAGTTGAGCAATAACAAGTCGGCCAAGCTGTCAGGCTACGTACAGGTAGTCCTTGACTTACAACCTTTTGCTTAGTGACCATTTGAAGTTACAACGCCACTGAAGAAAGTGATTTACAAGTAGTTCTTGCACTTGCAGTTGTTGCAGCTTCCCCACATGATGAAAGTTCAGGCACTTGGCAACTGAATCACATTTACAATGGCTGTTGTGTCCCAGGGTTATGTGATCACCTTTTGGAACCTTTCCACCTGCTTCTGATGAAAGTATGGGGGAAGCAGAGATTCACTTAACAACTGCATGATTCACTTAAGAAATGCAGTGATTCACTTAAGACTGGAACAAAAGGTCATAAAATTGGATGCGACTCACTTAATAACTTCCTTGCTTAAGAATGGAAATTCTGGTTCCAATTGTGATTGTAAATTGAGGATATACCAGGTGATAGAGGCTTTTTAATTTTTTGATTTCATTTTTTGGTACAAAGCGCATTTTGAAAAGGCTTTTTACATTGAGGGGATGGGAAGCTACAACCATTATATTTACTGAAAAATGTAACCCCAGAGTGGCTGGAAGTTGGGTGACATATAAATTGAAGAAGATAGGGAAAGGACATTTGTTTATGTGGAAACTTTTTTCCCAAAGTTTATTTAATAATTCATGTTTATAGAAAGTTTGACAAACATTGTTCTTGTGAATTGCATGTTCACCAAATGGGAAATGAAGAGACTACAGTGTGAGTGTTGGTATATCAAACTTAACTATAAAGAATTTTAAAATTAGACACAAAAATATGGACCTTTTCTCAAAAGCAGATCAGTAACAATGCTTTTGTTTTAAGTTTGTAATTGATTTTCATTTACTGGTTAGTTGAGACCAGAAATACTTTTTATCTTGTTTAAAATTCTATTCTATCTATAAATAAACCATTCAAATACAGAAAGCAGCAGGGTGCAGGAGAAGGCAATGTTAGTGAAAGATTGGGTAGATACTACCAATTGCTATGGTAAAATATAACATGTGAACACTGGTACTGGTATAAGGATTCTTTAAGCTGCAAGGATTTGTTAAGGCTTTTGTTTTCCAGTGATAAATATTTGCATTATATGCAAAAAAAAAACACTCGCACTATTAATATACTGTCTGCTTTTCCTAGTCAGAATTTTTTTTTTTGCTGGAGGCTTGCCATAACAATAGGATAGTTGTCTAGCGTATGGTTATTTTCTGCAAGAAGAATTGCCCATCTGGTAACTGATCAAAAGTCCAAATATGAATCCTATCACAGAATGATCTATGGGAAATTCTGCTTTTCTTAAGGAGATGTAACTCCTGTTGAGGAATGAAAGTTTGAAGTCTCTCTGGAATTCCATCATACTATGAAACCTGGAAACCAGCCTGCTGTCTAGGTGTGGTAGTTAATTTGGGTAGCTAGGTATCTCTAATGCTGTTCATTTGATTCTTATACTAGAACAAGTTGGTAATGCTCTGTTTACTGGGCCACAACTTGGCAAGTAAACTGGTTGGGGCAAATTTTTGGTCTAGAAACTTGAAATTGGGGTTTTTTTTTACATGTAATGAGTGATGATTAACTCATTTCAATGAGTTAATCATTGAAATTAACTGTCATGCTTCTCCATCTAGGCTAAATAGGAACAGTTAAATAGATCCATGAGTATCCAGGAAATTTTGATAAGTAATTTTATTGTGGAAAAGCCATTATTAAGAAATTGCAATGACTGCTGTTGAATCATAGAAAACCTATTTTATATACCATTATATAAAATAACAAACATTTTAAAACCATTATAACCTTTATAATGAAATTAGCGTTCATATTCTTACATCTCCCTCCCTTTGTGGGCTGCAATAGGCTGGATGGCACTTTCTTTTGAGCAGGACCTTGCTTTTCACGTTTATTGGTTTGGTAAAAGATAGCTCTGAGTACGGCAAGGCTGTATATTGTCACCCTGCTTATTTAACTTATATGCAGAGTACATCATGCGAAATGCTGAGCTGNNNACAGGGGGGCCTGGCGTAATGTAGTCCATGGGGTCGCAAAGAGTCGGACACGACTGCGCGACTGAACAACAACAAAAGATAGCTCTAATATTTTATTGTTTTCCACTTGACAGTTTAAGAACTAACTCTCATACAGGAATGTTTATGATCAATGAAGAGACGTGGAATTTTGATGATTTGTGGGAGTTCTTCCAAATGGCTATTGTTATGGGCACCACAGACCTTAAAATACTCATTTAACAGAATCATAAACAATAAGGACACCATCTTGTCCAGCACCCTGTCCAGTGCAGGAGTCCATTGTTATAGCATCCCTCAGTTGGCAGTTGGCAATTCAGGTTACTTGTCCTATCTGCACCAACTTTCTATATAACATCACTTCAGATACTACTATCAGATCTCTCCTGTCTTTCTTTCTTCAAGCTGAACATGTTTCTTTCTTCAAGCTGAACATTTCCAACATGTTGAACCTTTTTTTTCATACATCTTCCTTCTGGTTGTCCTCCTCTGGATCCTCTCAGGATTGGGATAGTCAATATCCTTTCTAAAATGGAGAACAAAACTGAATGTGGTATTCTAATATTGTCTGACCAATGAAGAAAAAGAAAAAAGCAGTTACCTTTCATTAATGGAAGGCAGATGGGTAAGATTGCTTCCTGATACATTCTCTAGTTCAAGATGCTCCTGCCATCTTTGACTAAGTATGCATACATCCCAAAGGTCTCCTACGCTTATTTCCATCCTTAGCCAAATGAAGGAAAAAGCTGAAAAAAAATTGGTAGTGTGGGATACTACAACCAGGGCCCTTGTTCCCTTCAAGATTACCTCCAGTATCTGCCTGCTGTATGTGATCTAGGGGAATGAGGATGCTCCAGGTATTTACCTAAAAAGAATTGGGAAGTTGGAATCTAGAGAATAACTCATTCAGCAATAGCCCTCCTCTTGGAATTCACCCCAACACTCAGATGTGCATTTTGGAAAATGATGAATTCTGTCTTCTTCAGGAGAGCATTCAGATCTGCTTGGCAGTAGCAAACATTTTAGTAATACGTCTTATTTATAGCATTTATTATTTAATGATATTGGAGTTATGAGTATGTTTCTTATAACTCACCTAGAATGGTAAAAATAGGTGATATACAAATATGGGTAAATATATATTCATCAGTTAGCCTTTGCAGCTCTCTAGAAGATTTGAAGGCTGAATTGCAGCCCGTGGACTCTCAATTATGCCTACCCCTGATTTTTAAGGAGATATTCCATGCATTTTTAAAAATAAAAATGGTGTAATTCTCTGGATGGGGAAAAAAAGACAAAATAGACGAGGATGTCAGGAATGACTATGAACTAGTAAAGGTGGCAGGGAGCATCCTCAGCAGACTGCTGCCTAAGCTAAGATAGAGAATATCATTGAGTATACATTCAATTTTGGGTACCTCCATTCCCATTCTTCAGTGCCCTGAATCAACTTTTAGGGAGTTTTGTTTCTTGCTCCTGTTCCCTCAGTTTAGTCCATAGTAGGCCATAAGAGGTGCAGAACCTGGAATATTTAGGTAAAGAATTAGAGCAGGAACTTCTCATTCCCTTTCTTATTCTCAGTTGTGACTTTAAAAATTATGTAACAACCACAGTGTCAGTTTGAGACTATCTGGAGGCACTAGAAGTACTAGACAACCACAAATGGAAGACTAGAGTATGCCTGCAGGTTACCTGTTGTTTTGTAACTAAAGATTATGCTTGAGGATAGTACTTCACAACATTCATTGTCCAATTTATTCATTTTAATTAGGACAATTAGAATAACACTTGAAAATAATTGAAGTCAGGTAGAGCAAGTAGATTAGTAGTGTCAAGGGTGGTGCCAAAGGCAGTAGCCAAATTTATTTGTTCACTTTACATAAATACTCCAATTGCTTGCAAGATTACTTCTCCCAGTGTATAAACCCAGGCTTCTGAAACTACTATGCTATGTGCTTCTGACTCCTGTTTTTTATGATCCATTTTTTTGGAGTAAAGAACATGCAGAGAAGGGATTTAAGTTATTAGCAATGATAGAATCCGTGTTTTTTTCTCTTTTTTAATTTAGTTATTTCTGCCAAATTCTTCATGACCCCGCAATATTTATTTTATTTTGATAATTATTATTTATCAATATAATTATATTGATTTACAATAATTTCAATTCTGTTTATAATTTAAGGATCTGCATGTTTTAAAATATACAGATAGAAAGAATTTAAAAGGAGAAGACATAACTGAAGGGCACTGAATTAAGAAAGAAAAGGATTTTTCCGTAATGGTCCACAATACAGTGCATATCATTCCTTAGGCATTGGATTTGTTGAGCTCTCTGTGTATTATTAAATAAACAGGAATTATGACAACTTGTTTAATAATTATAAGGAATTGTTAAATTGGGGACTTGCTGGGAGTTCAGCAGCATGTACATTGAATTGAACTGAATTGATTTTTTTAAAAAATCTATGATACATATTTCCAGGCTTCTGACTCTTCCCTTTTCTAGGTTTGATCCTCTGTTATTCTTGGACAATTTATGAGGTCACTTATTAATTTAGGTTAAGTATTTGTTTAACAGTTTGTAAATTGTGCATGTGGAGCATTCCTGGAGCTTTGTGAATTAAATTTTCATGCATTCCTTTGGTTTAAACTTTGTGAATTAAATTTCCATCCATTCCTTTGGTTTATACTCCAAATCTAATGGCAAGCTAGATTATAAAGAATTTAAAACTGATTTAGTATATTAGCTGATTCTTTTTTTCAAAGCTTAACATTGTACTAGCAAGTTCATTCAAGAATGTAAGTATACATCTGCACAGTCCTTTTTCACCATATGTTCTTCATTTTTTTGTTTTTTGGTAGTAGTCTTTCATCATTCAGGCTGTTTAACAGAACTGGAACATTTTGCCCTTATTCACAGGTGTGATAAAATGATAGATCAGACCCATATCAACTTCAGGTAAACAATATAATAGGGCCTGTTCACCCCTCCTCAAAATGCTCTTTTCAGATATATCTAGTTGATATATCCAGTCTTGAGAATTAATATTGATTACTCAGTCAAACCTTACTTCAGCTGTATATGGTCAGCTCATTTAAGACAGAAGGGAGAAAAATTGCTTGTGTTCAGCAGGAAGGAACAGCCATCATGTCACTCAAAAACAGCTTAAGGTAGGGACACCTGTTGAAGATGCCAGATATTGCTCATGATCTCAAAAAATTAAAGGTAAAATTTAATAAAAATGTAAAGTGATGAGATTTCATTGATCTTGTTTGTGCTCATGCTAATTTGATCATTTTGTAAAATATTTATTTATTTACCAGGGTTCCATAGATGATCTCAGTGGTGTTGCATTAATGTTTTCTGCTTAAAGATTGTTCCTAAAGTGCTGTACAACCCTTAAGTGATGTAATTACTCCAAGCAATTATACTAACGAAGAATGAATGGTGGCTTGAATGAGATATTCAGGGACAAGAGGAATATATGATCAGTGGAGGAAACAGAGGCTGCATACGTCTGTTAACTGCCATATTGGTGCTAACCAATCCTTTCCCACTCGATCACATTCCTAAAAATGCGAGTCCCTTGCATAGTTACTGAAAACTTCAACCTGTTATAAGTTGGATAACCTGTGTGGTAGGAATTTACCAGTCAAGAGATTTCCCACCTGACCTTCCTGTCAGGGTGACAGTAGGACAGTTGAGCTTATCAGTCCTAATTGTCACCACCATTGATCACTTTTTTCTACAGAGCAAGTTTTATTGTAATTACATAATTAATTTGCTGGATATGTGTATTACTGTTTTTCTTTTAATGTGTTTCTGTGTACTTCTTGAAAGATGCAATAACATTATTAAAAATGTTGCAAGCAGATGTTAAAGATATTTCCAGTGTACCAAAACTAGTTGCTTTAAAGAAAAGTATGTTCATTATATAGTAATAAATCTGAGCCCCAAAAGCAAAGTTTTGTCCTGTGGCTGTTCAATTCTCAGTGCTGAAGTCAGTATTAGCTGCTAGATTCTTTTATAACAAAATGAAAATTTATTGATTTTCCTCTTTTGTACAAAAATATTGAAAGGTGATAATTCTGTTCTTTTTATGCAGCATGTTCCTTATTCAAAATTTCTGGGTTCATTCACATCTGTTTGATGATCCAAGTTTGATGTCCTTTATGTATCATTTAATGGCTAGATTACATACTTACACTTGTTCCCCTAAAAAGTATTAAGAATGATTCAGCTTTGAAGGTGGGGAGCCTTCTGTTCCCAAATTTAGAATTGCTATACAGCTCCATTACCATATATGCAATTGGAGAGTAATGACTTAAGACATATTAATTATCCATGCATCAAGTGTTCCTGTTTACCTTTTTTTTGTTTTTGAAAGTTGGGAAGAAGATATTTTGATCAAGGATGTGATTCAAGTTTGCTAGAAGAATAAGGCAAGACCCAAAGAGCTATTAAAGTAGCATCCAAGGACATGCTTTTGTTTGAATAGCCGTTGCCAGTGTCAGGTTTTCAAGACCTTGAAAGCAGTTTGTTTTAGAAACAGTTGTGATGCATGGTTTTAAAATGTTGTTGCTCAAAGGTGTAGAGAACTTGTTGCATGGTCATCTGGAGCCAAATAGTGTAGTATCCTTTTATTTTTGCAGGTCAGTAGTCCTTTTTGTGCAATTTCTCCTTCCGATTCTATACAGGTAAATCAATAGTTTCCAAAGTAACCTTAAAGTAAATTTAAATCAGTATTTGTTGTCATCCCAAATTTGATGGCAGCTAGATGCCCTTTGCATATCATTCATTGTGGATGAACTTGTACTCTAACTGATCTATAACTGCCAGGTAGGAACTTGGAAAACCAAATTAAGGTTTTACAGGTTTAGTACAAAGGGGAAATTTTAGCCAATTTTGCTCAGTATCTAAAATTATAAAAAATGCATATATCTTTTCGAATTTTCAAAATGCATCTTGCATCTATTCACTTTACTGCTTTACTTGTGTCTCAAAGGAGGGAAGAGGTAGCTTAAGAAATGGGGATCCACTAAGTGGAATATGTAATCCAAATATATATTTCAATATATGACTTTTCAGGGAAGGACATTTAAAATCTTTTCACATGACCTGTGTAATACCCTGTCTAGTACAATGTGAGAAACTTTCCATTATTTTTGTCCCTATTAATTGGTTAGTACTTCAGATTGGCAGTCATGCCTGGTCTCGTATGACCAGTTAGACGGCATAGTTCTCATTCTTAAAGAAAAATGTAGTCAGGTAACTTTAAAAGTTTTCTTTTGTTGAAACTGTGAATAGGCCTAGACAGTTTTATCCTTACATTGCACCAAGTATTGACAAACCAAGGTTGTCCTTCAGATTATGGAGCTCCCTTTCATTTATCTTTTTAGGTATTTTCAGGGCAAGGAAAAATGAAATCTATATTGAACATATATTGACTTCTGCTGAACTTGGTAGATCACAGCTATGCAGTGGACTCTTCATAGGAACATAAAATTTTCTTTAAGAAAGTATATGAGCGCACTTCTCTGTACATACTTTTCTGAGCCCCATCTAGATCTCAGGGAATGAAGATCCATTCAGGCAATATAAACACATAAATAATACATGCTCAAGCAATTCCACTTTACCCTCTCTGAGCTTCATTGTGATATCACTGAAGAAACACAAATACAGTACAACTACGTGCACTGTAGAATTATTCAGCTATGATCCTTATGTTTCCATATAATCTATAGCTCTTAGAGTTCCACATTTATTTGCATCTCCAGAATGTCTATTCTGTGGAAATTTATGGCCTACCACATAATTAATTTATAATCTGCAGCAGCTTTGTCTGCATTGAATGCCATTGCATGTTTGGTGCTGCCATTTTGATTGCTTGGGAAATATTTAAAGTTTTCTGACAATATCAGAATACTTGAGGCTTAACACTCAAGTAGTGCCTGGTTCTTTTATTGGTAAAATGTTATTTTAAACAGCTGTGTAGGTGAAGTAATAATTCTTTCTCTCCAGTTTCTACATTGTGTAAAAATTGGTCCCATCCAAAAACACAGCAATGGCTTGTATTTTAATTCTGATCATTTGGACATGTTAAGCCCATATTAATGATTACTATTTTTTCTCTTTGGTGATGGTTTCTATGAAGAGGTGTTTGACAGTCATCTACAAAAATGTGTTTATTGCTTTATTTAATATGAAGCTTTAGTTCCACTTAGCAATAAGTTTCAGTGAGTTTAGTAGATAAGTACATGGTTATTTAAAAAAATATAAAAAGTGTGCATTTTTTATTGAAACGTTACAAGTGAAATATACACATCATAAGTTTAAGATTCATAGTATCCATTGTTAAAAAAATATTACACAAATTGACAATCAGTGCAGATATCTCAAAACAGATATATGATAGAACCTCCTTATCAATAGACAAGAATATTTGTTGCTACTTAGGGCTTAGAAATACAGAGGGCACCTTGTTTTACAGTATTGTAAACTTGGATTCTAGATAACTAAAAATCTCTTAATTTGATTCCTCCTTCTATGTTCACAGCAGGTGAATTTATAGAACGTAGGTCTATTGTAATATGTTTTGCATAGTTTTCTAGATTGAGTTTAGTTTACTAGTGCTACTTCAGCTTTTATAATTATGTATATATTTTCCCAGACATATTTGTTATGCAATGTGTTTTGTCTTCACAATCCTTCAGTTAAAATTATTTTCTTGATATGCTACATCATTGAGTGTATCTTCTTGCATCATAATATGAAGTATTAAAGATAGATGGGGAATAATTCACATTCTTGAAATCCTGTAAGGAATTTATGTTACTCTGACATTACAAAGGGTGCTCCCATGAAATTCCAAAATGCTTGTTTCTTGCACTACTCAGGATAATTTTTCCAATCATTGCTTAGGAGATACAGTCCCGCAGAATGACACACTTACTAAGAAATCATGCTGTTTTATCCAGAGATATCTTACAAAATAGGATAAACATTTTTGTGTTATTTTACAGCCATTTAAAGAAAGTGGAAATTCATATTGGAGGCTGACCTGTGAACAACTGTTACATCTATATTTTATCCTATCCCAGACTCAGCCACTGAATCTAAAATGTCTAGTATAGATCCATATCAGCAAATTATGGTAAGTGGAGAATATTTATTTTAGTTTGATAATAATTATTAACAATAATTTCAATTACATTTATAATTTAAGGATCTACATGTTTAAACAGATAGAAAGAATTTAAAAGAAGAAAACATAATTGAAGGGCACTGAATTAAGAAAGAAAAGGATTCATAGAGACTACTAGAAGGGCTAGACATTTTATAAAAAGGAAACTGTACTGACTGCACTCTGGAATTGATTCTGAAATCCTGTAAGAAATTAAAATATTTAGATATTAGAGTTGACAATATCCAAACATTTCAAGATCCTGGAATGACTGCTTGCCATTCACATTCTAGAGATGCTCCAGTTCATAACAAAGTATTTTCAGTGGTGCCTCACAAGACGAGATTAATCCGTTCCAGAAGAACGCTATTAGCGCGAAATGCTTGTAAAGAGAAATGCAGTTTCCCATTGGAAACAATGGAAAGTCAGATAATCTGTTCCATGCCCCCAAAAATATTAACCAAAAATTCATTTTCAATGCAATTTGAGGTAGAAATGATTGTCCCTAACATCTGAAACAAGTAACCATGATTAACACACAATAT